>SCLH01000564.1:242228-265092 GCA_004367855.1 Oikopleura vanhoeffeni | reverse complement strand
ATCAAAAGTTTTAGTAAAATATTTAGGGTTGCATCAGTGTGCACAAAACTGAGCCCCCTTCAAATTAGTTACAGAAACTTTCAAATTAAGATTATTTTAATAGACAAAAATTTTTTTTGAAAAAAATATTTTTTTCAGAATTTTTTTTTCTGAGATTGTATCAAATTAAAAAATTTTGACATCATTGAAATATAATTTTTAAAATTTTGACCAATCAGAATTGACAAAAACCAGGAGAACGGTTTATAACAACCATTCGGCGGCATGCCGAGCAGCCATGACGGCAAATTGCGGGCGCCCGTATAATAAGAACACAATGTATAAAATTGATACAATAGGCTAGCCTTTAGAGAGATTACTAAGTGAAGTGGTCCTTTAAAAGTTTTTAAGACTTTTTTCGATCACACCAAAGTGACCTTCAAATTAGGAAATAAGGTTTTGGTTCAAGTAAACAAATAGTGATAAAATTACGCCGAAATAATCTTTGGGCCAATAAACACCTAATTTAAGACTTTTGAACATAATAATAATTTCCAAAAAACTCACGTGATTTTATTTTTTAAGAAATAATGATTAATTTATGACATATTCTAAACCTTATTTTTGAATTATTTCGTCACGTGATTTTATTCGGACTTTCGTGTAATGAGAAAAAAGTCTTAAAGACGTTTGAAGTTGACCCTGGAATTTCTTGACGTAATTTGAGTACTTTTTTTAAATTACTGTATATTGGTACTACATGCCTTTTTTCAAAATTACTCAAATCACATGGAATACTCCTTAAAAGAATCGTAACGAATTTCTAAGACTTTTATTGCATTACAGTATGGCCTCCGGTTTAAATAGAGCATTTCCACAGAAGTCAAAACTTCCGAAATACTGATTACATAAGAACGTGTAGGCGCAGAAGGTGAGAGCAAATCTTTCTTACAATTTAAGAGACATTTTACTAGAGAATTTTGTAAAAAACATTCAATTTTTTTGCATATTTGATACCAAATTAACTCTAAATTCGTGTTAGTTATCCACTTGTTTGTGAGAATCGGCGAAAATGAGACTTTTTAATTTTCTTATTCACATTTAATGTCTTTTTAAATTTTTGTAGCAAATTGCATTTATAGGACTGTAGATAATTTTTTGAATAATATGATTACCATTGGAAAAATATATGTCAATAATGAATCTTCGGTTATATGCTTGATTAAAACGCTAAGCCACGGATGGCAAAAAGACACTACGGGTTCAGAGATTGTCGGCCACTACGAGAGTTAACTACATTTCACTACGAAATAACTACATTTCACTCAAGATTTAACTACATTCAACTCCAACTACATTTCACTTCAAACTCCTACGCAACAAAAATGCGCTGTTGGTTTAACTACATTTTACCATTTATCTTAACTACATTTCACTATTTTTTATAACTACATTTAACTATAACTACATTTCACTTGAACTACATTTAAATCTAACTACATTATACTCCCCGGTCATAACAAAGTTCACTACCGACCAAATCATCAAAAAAATGTTTCAAAATTTTTGCGTTTTTTTGATTTTTTTCTGAGTATTTTTTTCAAAATGAAGTTCAAAAACAACGTTTGCCTTAATTTAACTACTAAAACTTCAAAATATAACCTTGACGTAAGCCAACTTTCTGATCAGTGTTGCTTTCTTTTCAGTAGCTTTCTTTTCAGTAGCTTTCTTTTCAGTAGCTTTCTTTTGAGCCTTCTTACAAAAAAATCGAAGCACTTTTTGTTTCGAAAATTTTCTCGTGGGTCCTTAAAAAATCATATTTCGAGTTTAAGGTCAAAATCCAAAAAAATGACCAAGTTTATTGTTCGTATTTTTATGAGCTAGTTTAGAAAAAAAATGAAAGAATTTGAAAAAAAATCCTAGGAGGAGATAGTTTTTCCGACGGATAATTGCTAAAAAACGGTGGTTTTCTGCATATTCCAGAAAACATAGAGCGAAATTAGAAATTTTGACCAAGATTAAGTTTGGCCTACCACTTTTAAGAGTTGTGTCAAAATTGCAGATAAATTCGACATAAAACGTGAGAGGAGATAGTTTTACAATTTTGGCTTGGGTCCTTTTGTGTCGCTTATGTGTCAGGGAGTGTGTGCATACAAAAAAATTTTGACATATTTTTCACGCAAGCTAAAGGCTAGATCTACAAACCGGCTGATCTCAATAATATCTTTAAAGCCCTAGTTGGCGAAGATTTCATCGAGAAAATTCAATTCCAGCGACCAGTATCCCTTTAAGTCAACGCAGAATTATTCGACTAAATTTTCAGTATATTATCCAACAAAGTAAAAATCCGAGCAGGTCCGATCCGATCACGTCTGAGCACCGATCTGATCCGATCCGATATTGACTTTTCAAATCGGGCTTCCGATCCGATCCGATCACATTTTTTCAAACTCGGGTCCGATCCGATCCGATTTTGAAAATTTTTGAGGCCCGAAATTTCCGATCCGATCTTGAAAATCAGCTCGGATGCCCTTCCCTGCCTGCGAGAACACTTTCTCATACTCTTTATTCTGATTTGAAAATGATCTAATACATCGAAAAGAGTACACCGGGCTTGCCGAATTTCTTTCGGCAAGCTCTGCAAAAAAAGCTTGCCGAAACCGAGCTTGCCGACCACCGAACTTGCCTAAACCGAGCTTGCCTACCACCGAACTTGCCGAAACCGAGCTTGCCGATCACCGAGCTTGCCTAAACCGACTTGCTAATCACCGAACTTGCCGACCACCGAGCTTGCCGGTGTACTCCATCGAAAGCTTATCAATTTTTTAGTTTTTATGAATTAAAAAAAAATGTCAATTTGAAACAAGGCCTTATATTTGTGATACTACACTGTTCTATCAATACTACACTGTCGTCATATTTTAACTCCCGTAGTGGCCGACAATATCTGGACCCGTAGTGTCTTCTGGACTTTCGTTCTCAGACGTTTTTAATCTAGTATATAACCGAAGAATTCATTATTAACATATATTTTTTCAACGATAATCATATTATTCAGAGATTATCTACTGTCCTATTGAAACAATTTGTGAAAAAAAATCACAAAAAGTTATCAAATGTGAATAAGAAAATTAAAAACTCTCTCATTTTCGCCGATTCTCACACAAAGTGCATAGTTAACCGAATTGAGGGTTAATTTGACATTTTTTAATTTCAAATATTATACGTCACCAATATGGGATTAAAGCTGCAAAACAAATGAATGTTTCAACAAAAATTTTCTAGTAAAATGACTCTTAAATTTTGTGGAATATTTATTTTCTCGTGATAAGGAAAGATTTACTCTCTTCTTTCTTCCGCCTACGGCATTCTTATGTTATCAGTATTTGCGAAGTTTTGACTTTTAGAATGCTCTACTGTAATGCAGCTATAAAAAAATCTGAGAAACTCGTTACGATTCTTCTTTAAGGGGCTTCCACGTGATTGAGTACTTTTTGAAAAAAAGGCATAGTACAGTAATTTGAAAAAGTACTCAAATTACGTCAAAAAATTCCAGGGTCAACTTCAAACGTTTTTTAAGACTTTTTTCATTACACCAAAGTCCGAATAAAATCACGTGACAAAAAATTCAAAAATAAGGTCTGGAATATGTCATATATTATTCTTACTTTTTGAAATATAAGATCACGTGACGTGTTTGGAATATTATGAGTTCAAAACTCTTAAATTAGGTGTTATTGGCCCTAAAAAATTTTCGGCGTAATTTGATCACTATTTGTGTACTTGAACCAAACCTTATTTCCTTATTTGAAGGTCACGTGATTCGTTTTTTGGACTTTGGTGTAATAAAAAAAGTCTTAAATACTTTTAAAGAACCACTTCATTTTTTTCAAAAATTGATTTAAGTAATTTTTGATAAAAACAGTACTACTTTAACCAACCTTATTCCTTGAATATACGGTCACATGATCATTTTGGGATTATGGTGTAATGAGAAAAAAGTCTTAGAATTCTTTTTGGTCCCCAGTTCAAAGGCTCTTTTTGATGATTAAAAGTTTTTTTGCAAAAAATAAGTACTGTAATACAGTGAAAATTTTCAAAAAATAACGCACAAACGTCAATTATCCAAATAGTCGATCACTTGTAAATTGCCATTCATACATGATTAAGGGTCCTCAATTGCGATTAAAGGCCATCTGGGAACGAAAGTCCAGATAGATACTACGGGAGTTAATTTGCTTACATTTTGTAATACAAATATTTTGGCCATAATTATAAATTTATGTGCCTCTAATAATCAAGTTAACTAATCCCAGCAAAAACCCGTCACTTCCGCCATGTGACTTCTTGGCACCTTTTTTATTACCAAACTTGCCAACAATTACTATATCCCTTTAACACCTTTTGCTTAATCTGAGAGATGTGGGCTGAAAAGCGGCCTCATGAGTGGCAAAGGGGTTGAGGAGTGTTAGGATTGGCTCCCTTAACCCACATCTCTCAGATTAAGCAAAAGGTGTTAAAGGGATATATGAATCAAATCAGTGTCCAGGAAAGCTGTACTTTTTTTTCCGGGACACTTGATTCGACTCATGTATACAGGGGAAGGCCCAATATCGCCAAAAGGTTTTTTTTTAATTCGGCGATATTGGGCTCTTTCGGAGATATTGGCGCTTTTAGCGATAAAAGAACAAAAATTAATTTTTGTTCAAAACATGAAAAACGAGTTAGCGTTCAAATGACGTCATGATTTGAAAATATTTTTAATTTTTATACGGGGTTTTACGATAGGTTCGAAGGAAGTGAAATACCAAAATATGAATTACGTACCAGATCAAATGAAAACTTAAAAAAGTAGATTTGAGAAAATTGATCTTGAAATATGAAGTCCTTTTTTATGCATTCAAATTAATTTGTAATAAAAACCTCAAATGCCCACGCAATTTCGACGATATTAGCTCTTTCGGCCAAATTCCGATGACAAACTAATTACGCCAATTAATGATTTTGGCCATTAATAATGATTTAATTACGGTTTTCAAGCTAGTTTTATAACCGTCGAATAACAAGTTTTATCAAAATCGTTTAAATGGCAAATTTTACGAGTCAGTCGATTATTTATGTCCGAAACACTAATGGTACTTAACGATAGTTTTTATGGCACTTCAGCAGATTTGAACTTATTACGAAAATAATAAAAATGAAAATTTCCGGAAACTGATAGTGAACAATAACTGCTAATTTATAATGCCAGGGAGATGAAATGAAATTCGGAAATGGCATGATTTTTTTCATTGATAAAATCTATTAAATGATTAAATTGATAATGAACACGCATATATTTTTTATTTTAAAGAAACTGCAATATTAAGTATAAGCATACGCATAAAATGTAACTCTTTTTGATCGGCTTTGTCGATAAAATTTGCAAAATTGTACCATTCTGGAAGACAGATAGAAATCAAGGGGGGTACCCTTCATGAAAAAAATACGATTTATGTTTTTTCAGGTCAAATATCTTGAAGACAACAAATTGTACAACCCCATAGTTAAATATTTTTACTGATCATAACCCTTAACTTTATAATCAGCCTGGCAATGAAATCAGCTGAAATTTGAGTGGTCACTCGATTTCGGATCATTCAAATAGTATCGTATTCCGGCCTACAAGCTGTAATTATTTGTACCTGTATTGCATGAAAGGCGGTCAATGCTTGCTGGAACATTTTACATATGAATTCACACCTTGCCAATTTAAAATAAGAAATTTTGAAAGTCAAAAAATGGGTATCGATATTATATTTTATGGTCATTTTATGACTTAGGATTTTTTTGAAAAACAGTTTGTTTAAAGCTGGGAAAATAAGCTTTCAGTCCTCGGGTTCTCATGAAAGTTAAAATGACGGTGACAAAAATCAAATCAACTAACGTAAAAGCAAATGGTTGTCTCGACAAGGAATTTTTTTTGCAACGGTATCGGATGCTTTATATTCCAACGATTTGAATGTACCAAAACATGCACAGCTATCGGTTTTCTGTAAAACGGTATTATAAACTAGGGGTCAAGAGAGGAGGGACTGCAAGTTGGCGCTTAAGGGCAATTATATTATAAGAAAATATCACTTTCGGTTTTCATTCAAAATATGAATTCGCCTCAAGCCCCACTTTGCGGTCACCAAAGACATTAGTTTATAGTACCGTCTCCAGATCCCCATGTCTTAATAAATCCAGATAACTGGTCGTTCAAATATTTTACGGTGGTCGACAAATACCTGCAACACCCTAAGTTGCGCATCTTTTGATACATTTAAATTATTAAAGTATCACTTCCGGTACAGGAAGCTGTACTTTACCAGTAAATTATAACCAGCAGGTACATCCGATACCGTTGCAAATAAAAATTTGCCTCGAGACAACCCTGCAATTACGAGTCAGTTGATTTGATTTTTGGCCCATCATTTCAACTCCAATGAGAACCCGAGGACTAAAATGAAATTTTTGCACTTTTAAGCTAATTTTTTTAAAAGTAATTTCAAAACCAAAAAAATCCTGAGTCTTAAAATGACCACAAAAATATTTTCTACAAGATAGGCAAATAATATTGGTACCAATGTATGATTTTAAAATTTATTGTTTAAAATCGTCCTTGAACAAGTGCATAGAGTTTTCTGCTTTTTCAATCCTAAGAATATTCTCAGTTGAAAACGTTCATTGCTATAGTTAATGTCAAGACATCGAAGCACATAGAAATGTTGGGTGGCCTCACTGACAAAACGGTTGACCACCTTGTCAGCTCGATGTTATAATTTGTTTGTGAAATTATTTTATGATTATTTTGTAGATATAAGGTACTAATTACGAGAAGCATTGAAATCCATTAAAAATAGGAGAAGGTGGTTTTAACTTCAACACTGTCGAGTAAAATTGATGAAAACCCCTTAAAAATAAACCAGTACACCCTTTATCTGGGTAACTAGTTTTCAAAAGTGATCGCTGTCTCTGGAACCCCGATAAGTACAGGGGGAGACCCCATTTCGCTTACGAATCATGCAGCGCGGACCGCGGTAGAATCAAATACTCAATTCAAGGGGGTGGCATCGATCTTGCAGATTGGTACATTTTTTCAGAGCGATATATGAAAGAAAAAAAATATGAAAATTTATTTTTTAATCTTTAATCTTAAATAAAAGTGTTTATTTTTGCAAACGGTTATATTTTTAGTTTCTTATCATAACTAAATAACTGTAGAAATATGAAAAATCACTTTTTCACGGGGAAAAATGTCCTGACTATCAAAAGAAATGAAGCCTTTGACACCCGAAATTTTATTGAAACAATACCCTTCCATCGGTTGACATACGGAAACCAATTAGATACCAGAAAATTTCGCAAGTGATTATGCCTGATTTTTTATGGGGAATTCAAAAAACTACTAATAATAAATTTTGGACTTGATTTGCGTAAAATTTTCATAATATTTCTAAAAAAGTCAACAAAAGATAAAAAATTAAAATTTAATAATTTTTTAAAAAGCGGTCAGAAAATATGTAGGCATCTATGAAAAAAGTTAACTCTCCGAGGCATAAAGCCTTTTAAAAGGCTCAAGCCACTTTGAATCAGCCTAAAATGATAGAAAAAATGATCGCAGAAACTTATTTTTCAGAGACATTCTAAAATTGAACAATATGAACTTAATAATATCACCTACAGTTTTTTCGGATAATAAGTTCAAATTTAATGACGAGTTGATTGAAAAACGATTTTTCTTACTTCCGAAAAAATAATTTTTGACCAAAATCCGAAATTAAAATTTCAAATGAGCCAGTTTTTTGTAACGTGTTTTGAGTACAATTTGCAGTAAAAATAAGCATTCTGGACATATCTGGAGCAAAGATATTTTTTTGGGAGTGAATATATATCAAAATATCTTATTTCGATATTAGTATGGATAAATGATATGTTTAGAAAAAATATTTAATTTGTGAAAATCATGCCAGAGTGGTACTCTTGTCCTATATTTGCCTCAATATTGTAATAATCATCAAATAGTTTCATTAAATCGAGAAAACTAACAACTTTTTTCTAAAAAAACGTGATTTTTTCATGAATATTTTTAACTTATTTAAAAATATTTTTCGATTCCTAACAGATATACCCAATCCGACAAAAGCTTTGAATAGAACACAGCAGTGCGCAGTACTTGAGATAAAAAACCTTGCTTTCCAAGCTTTTTTTACAAGAATTAAACATAAAAATTCTAGAATATGAAATTATTTTTCGAAAATTTAACTCTTCAACTTTATGATAAAAAAAAATTGAGGGTTGATCTCATAAGAGTTTGCTGTTAACAACGCTCAAAGTAGAGCCTCCTGAAAGGCTCTCGTGCCTCGGCGGAACTTTTTTTCAATGCTTCGGAGGGTTAAAGTGGTTTTTTTTCACCCACAGAATTCAATAAAAATCAGAAAAAATTCGGAAAATTTTCATAATGTGTTCTGGTTAGTTCTGGTTTAACTAACGATAATAAGCACAAAAAAAAACTAATTAATTATTTTTGTAAGTTATATTGACTCCTGTCTGCCGTGTATATGCTACCCCCATGGGGCCCCATTACGGTTAAGGAGAAATAGGTTGAGTCCCTCGTTAATCAAAAATAAAAAAAAATATTACACTCAAACTTGCCGAATTNNNTCTTTTGTGTTATGTGCCTATGATTCATGCTCCATGTCCTATCTATGATTCATGGTTCTATGTCTAATGATTCATGCTTCATGTTCAAGCTTCGTGTTCTAGTGCTTATGATTCATGCTCCATGTCCTATGAATTATGTTCAGTTCTTATGTCTATGATTCATCTTCATGTTTTGTGTCTATGTTTTGTGTCTATGTTTTGGTGTCTATGTTGTGTCCTATGTTTTGTGTCTATGTTTTGTGACTATGTTGTGTGTCTTATGTTTTGTGTTCTGTGCCTATCATTCATGCTTGTGTATATGAATTATGTTCGTGTTCTATGTCTATGATCAATGCTTTATGTCTTGTGTCTATGTTTTGTGTCTATGTTTTGTGTTCTGTGCCTATGATTCATGCTTGTATATATGAATTATGTTCGTGTTCTATGTCTATGATTCATGCTTCATTTCTGTATCTATCTTTTGTGTTTTGTGCCTATGATTCATGCACCATGTCCTATGAATTATGTTCATCGTTTTATAATCTATGATTCATGCTTCCTGTTCTGTGTCTATGTTTTGTGTATCGTGCCTTATGATTAATGGTCATTCCTATGTCTATGAATCATGTCATGTCTTATGGTGATGCTCATGCTGTGTGTTCCGTGTCCTGCTATGTCTTCATACTCATTATCCTGTGTCCCATGCTTTCCAAATGTCCATCACCATACGTAAATAGTGACTCAGGTTCATTTCGAACTGTTTTCCATTGGTCAGAAACCAGATAGCACCTCTTTTCACTCTAAAAATATCCTTAAAATATTCAATTTTCTGGTCTTCCGAGTAGTTTAAAAAATGACCAATCAAAATGAGCTTGAACATAATGATCATCTCAAGTGAGTTTAAGAGTTAATGATTCATCTTCCAATTTACCCCCACCAAAGATGTTCAAAAGACAATTATTTCAAAAATATAAAGATTAATGAAATAAATCTTTAATATTTTTTTGAATCAATTAAACAACTGACCACAACCTAAAAACTTGTTCAATAATGCTCTTTCTTTGCTCCTGCCATGGCAGAATGTCATACGTGAAAAGTTTTACTCATTTAAACAAAAACTTGACGGAAATAATCAAATGTCCAAATATCCCCCCAGCAAGACAAAACTGGCGGAGCTCCAGTACAGGGATATTACTACAACATATAGGTTTAATAGGCAAGTCGTATCTTATTAACTAAAAGAGCTAAACGATCTGATTTTAAGATTTTGAACTCAACGTTTATTTTTAGTTATAAACAACTCAAAATGATGAAAATTTCTAAAATTTTCGAAAAAAATATATGAAAATTTTTTTCTAAAGTGTCGAATTAATTTTTTTCTATCTAACGCTCGAACGTTAAATATTTGGTCATAGTTTATAATCCCGTTTCCAGAAACATTTAACTTACAAATCGTTTGGTACATTTGAAAATGTCAACCGATGACATGGATGTCAAAAATAAATTTTAAATGGTTATCCCGAGGAGTTATAAAATGAAATCATTAAATTGGAGGAAAAATTTAATTGAAAATTATCTCAAAAAGCTTAAGGGCCTCGGTGCATTTTACAGATTTTTCAATTTTATTTTTCTTGGTGGGAAACTTTTTGCCACTTCAAAATTTTCGGAAAAAAAACTTTTTTTCGAACAAACTTCTGAGCTTCGTTCGTATAATCTGATTTTTTTCAGATCAAATTATTTTTACCTTATAAAATCTTCTTGTGAAAAAACACTGCAAAAATGGGAGATTAAGGTTGAAGGCGTCAAAATTGAGGTAAAATATTTTTTTTTTTTTTTTTTTTTATTTTTAGTAATAAAAAGCCGGAAAAAACGGTCCTCGACCACCGAATTCAATTAATTTATTTTGTTTCATACTATTTCTACGTCAAATCGAAAATTTTAAATTCCAAAAAATTCGAAAAAAACGAAATTTTGGCAACATCGTTAGAAATATGTTTTTACATGAGATGAATGAAATAAATTGAATTCGTGGTCGAGACGCTTAAGATTTTTTCGAATTTTTTGGAAATTTTAAATTTTCGATTTTGACGTAGAAATAGTATGAAACAAAATAAATTAAATTGAATTCGGTGGTCGAGACCGTTTTTTCCGGCTTTTTATTACGAAAAATAAAAAAAATTATTTTACTTCAATTTTGACGCCTTCAACCTAAATCTCCCATTTTTGAGTGTTTTTTCACAAGAAGATTTATAAGGTAAAAATAATTGATCTGAAAAAAATCAGATTATACGAACGAAGCTCAAAAGTTTGTTCGAAAAAGTTTTTTTCCGAAAATTTTGAAGTGGCAAAAAGTTTCCCACCAAGAAAAATAAAATTGAAAAAGTGCAAATCTGTCAAAATGCACCGAGGCCCTTAAGCTTTTTGAGATAACTTTCAATTAAATTGTTCCTCCAATTTAATGATTTCATTTTATAACTCTCAGGATAACCATTTAAAATTTATTTTTGACATCCATGTCATCGGTTGACATTTTCAAATGTACCAAACGATTTGTAAGTTAAATGTTTCTGGAAACGGGATTATAAACTATGACCAAATATTTAACCGTTTGAGCGCTAGAATAGAAAAAAAAAAATTTTCGACAGTTAAAAAAAATTTTCAATATATTTTTCGAAAATTTTTAGAAATTTTCATCATTTTTGAGTTGTTTATAACTAAAAAATAAACGTTGAGTTCAAAAATCTTAAAATCAGATCGTTAGCTCTTTTAGTTAATAAGATACGACTTGCCTATAAAACCTATATGTGTAGTAATATCCCTGGTACTGGAGCTCGCCAGTTTTGATCTTGCTGGGGGATATTTGGACATTTGATTATTTCCGTCAAGTTTTTGTTTTAAATGAGTAAAACTTTTCACTTATGACATTCTGCATGGCAGGAGCAAAGAAAGAGCATTATTGAACAAGTTTTTAGGTTGTGGTCAGTTGTTTAATTGATTCAAAAAAATATTAAAGATTTATTTCATTCAATCTTTATATTTTTTGAAATAATTGTCTTTGAACATCTTTGTGGGTAAATTGGAAGGAATCATTACTCTTAAACTCACTTGAGATGATCATTATGTTCAAGCTCATTTTGATTGTGGCTCAATTTTTTAAACTACTCGGAAACCAGAAAATTGAATATTTTAAGGATATTTTTAGGTGAAAAAGAGTGCTATTGGTTTCTGACCAATGGAAAACAGTTCGAAATGAACCTGAGTCACTATTTACGTATGGTGATGGACATTTTGAAAGCATGGGACACGGGATAATGAGTATGAAGACATAGCAGGACACGGAACACACAGCATGAGCATACACATAAGACATGACATGATTCTAGACATAGGAATGACCCATTAACATAAGCACGATACACAAAACCGATAGACAAGACATGAAGCCATGAATCATAGACATAGAACATGAACATAATTCAAAGGACATGAAGCATGAATCATAAGCACAGAACACAAAACTAAGACACAGAACATGAAGCATGAATCATAGACATAGGACACGAACATAATTCATATATACAAGCATGAATCATAGGCACAGAACACAAAACATAGACACAAAACATAGACACAAAACATAGACACAGAACATAAAGCATGAATCATAGACATAGAACACGAACATAATTCATATACACAAGCATGAATGATAGGCACAGAACACAAAACATAGACACACAACATAGACACAAAACATAGACACAAAGCATAGACACAAAACATAGACACAAAACATAGACACAAAACATAGACACAAAACATGAAGCATGAATCATAGACATAGAACATGAACATAATTTATAGGACATGGAGCATGAATCATAAGCATAGAACACGAAGCTTGAAAATGAAGCATGAATCATAGACATAGAACATGAATCATAGACATAGGACATGGAGCATGAATCATAGGCACATAACACAAAAGATAGACACATAACACGAAGCATGAATCAAAGACATAGAACATGAACATAATTCATATACATAACTATAAATCATAAGCACAGAACACAAAACATAGGCACAGTTCAAAAACGTGCACATGAATCATAGAACATGAACATAATTCATATACACGATCATAAATCATAAGCACAGAACACAAAACATAGACACAGAACATGAAGCATGAATCATAGACACAGAACATCAACATAAGTCATAGACATGGAACATGAATCATAAGCACGATATACAAACCATAGAATCAAAGAAACATGCACAAAAATCATAGAATATGAACATTCATAAACATAAACATTCATAAACATGGGACATGATCATTCATCATAAACATTATCCATGGTACAAGAAACATGGTCATGAATCACAGACATAGCACATGAACGTTATTCATCAACATGAGACATGATGATATGAAAATAGATAAATGATACCAACAGTGGTGGACAAGGATAAAAAAATGGACGCATTGACAATCAAATCAGAATGGAAATGAACATAAATCAGGATAGAGCACAGACATGAAGCATAGAACCGAACATAATCTTAAAATAAAACAAATAGAAAACATCAGGATTGTGAATTTTCGAGTTTATTCTTTAGTTGGCACCAGTTTTACAACGTATTTAATACGCCGAAAAAAATCCATAATGAAATACAGTATAATTTGGCGGTGGCAACTTTTGAATCATTTGGTTTCCCAAACAGATAAGCATCCCATTCTTTGTCAGAAGAATAGTGTCTTGTTTGTTAAGAACCATTTTTTTGTGAGCGTTTAAAAAACCAATTATCATATCTTCGGAGTAGTTTCCAATGGAAATTTTATCAACTTTGTTAGTATAATGAAAAGTTGTGGATTATCATATTTACTTTTCGGACAAGTCTTGACACAGATTTTTGGCACAAACTTTTTCAAAAGATAACATCATTCTTCCATGAATATGGAATTGAGATATGGAAATTTCTTTCAATCTTTTATCAATTGTGTCAAAGGATGATAAGTGGGTGAAAATGTATGATTATTTATAAGATACAATTGCGTAACAAAGATATGTCGGTTTTGCTTAAAACCAATTGCATATGTTCTTGTCTTTATTTTAAATATGATGATTTAAATAGATCAAAACAAGAATCTGTTAGCTTCATTTATAGTTTTGAAGGTTAAATTTCACGTTTACGTGTTGTTTAGGGTAATATAAAGCTTAAAACTAGAGATGGTATATATATTTATCATGATTATTCTATTATTTATATCCAATGTTTTGGAACACCAAGAGGATCAAGACACATGAATTTGGAACCACTGTTGAACGGAGAACTATCGGGATGAGAGATCACCAACCTGGTTTTGAATATAACACAAACTTTTGATAATCAGAAAAACGAATCTGAACGTTTTTTTGATATTTTAAATTACAATGTTCAATTCATGAAGATCAAATGTTTCAAGTGTTATCGACTATTGTCACACCCATTAAAGAAATTCGGTTACCTAAAACATCTCAAAACTGCACGACAATATTGAACACATACGGTTTGATTTATCTTTGTCTATTGCTTTAAGGAGGGTTGATATTTGTTGGAATGTTTTCTGTTGTTCTTATTTGGAACAAATTGTGCCCCGTAAAAATTCCCTAGAAAATCGATCCATACGAACTTCATCCTTCCGAGAATGTCAACTTATTTCTAAACAAACTGCAGTTTAACCTACTCATAATTATCATAAAAAAATGAACTAACAAAATATATTTAAGATGAGAGCTGATATTTGTAGGAAGAGAATATGATAGATTCAACCTTGAAAAGCCGTTTAGATTGATTATGAGGGTGGTTCAGGATGTGGTAAAACAACACTTTTGAAAAATTATATAAAATCACACTTTGTTCTGTTTTTTGATAAAAAACAGTATAATTGCTTACCCAGTCTATTCGAGAAATCCCAGTGGATTGTTGATCAATTGTAGAATATCGTGCTGGTATCATGTGACGTAAAATATTTTTTCGTCGTTGCACAGAAAATCCCTTTTACTTTTTGATGATATGATGACAGAATGTGTAGCTCAGCAAGAAATAATGAACTTTTCGGTTATGCCGAAAGAGCAAATTATAATTATTTTTTTAGTTCAACGTTTACGATAATGATTAACAGTTTGAAACATCATTGATTGATGCCACAGGTTTTATTCTTTTCAAATTTTTTGCTGTAATGATGTTAACAATAGACTATTGCGAGATTTAGGAGGTCTTCAATAGTTATAAAACTTATTGGATAAGTTTATGCTTAACTTTATAATATTCTAGTGAATGTTCATCCTAAACTGTCATTCAGATTTTGAAACGATACGCCCACAACCATCTTCTCACCATTTTTTCAGTATATTATTAATGGAATATATTGCAATTCCAAAAGCTAGAGTTTTATTTAACATTTCAAAATTTTGGAAGCAAAAAGGGGGTCTTGAGAGCCATCAAAAATTGAATTGAGGTCGGAACAAAAAGAAAGTTTAGAAAGTATGCCAAAAAAGATTCATCGAAAAAAAAGGAAAGGAATCTCCACCTCGATTTCTGCACAAAAGACAGTTTCACCCAAACCGAAAGTGAATGATCAAGATGAATTTATCGATATTTAAGTGATTGTCGAAATGGAAAACGGTATAAAGTTCAATATTTCAATATGTACTTGATACAACAGGTGCTTCTCAACAAACATTGCTATGTACTACGAAAAAATGAAACACATTACATCGACCAAAAAAAACAGAAATTCCCGCGTAGAAAAATTATGACTCATACACAGGGCAATTTTCAGGTCGGATATCTATTGATATGCAACAATTTTAAAAGTGAATTCTGGGTTTAACTAAAATTCTTGTTGTAATAGACTGTTTTAGCAAATTTTTATGGTGTATCCCACTCAGAACTAAACGGCAAAGAATACGGATTAGGTCTCGGTTACTATTTTAACAGCATGAAATTCCTGTTCAAACATTATTTTTGATCAAGGTTTGGAATATGTTAATTGGTAGTTCAAAACTTGTTGAAAGAGCGGGGTGTTCATCGTACACATATTCTAACCAAAACAAAGCCAGTTCTGTGAGAGAGTTATAAAAACTATCAGGCATATAATTTGGAAATATTTCTCACAATAAAATAACCGTTGAGATAGCACTACTTGAAGATTTACATTCTTATAACAACACATATCATAAATCGATCAAATGAAACCTATTAAAGTCACTGGAGAATAGAAAAAAGTATTTAGACATTGTATCCAAAAAAATCGGTCAAGTTAATTGTCGTTTGAACAAAGGTGATAGAGTGAGATAGCATTAAATAAAAATATTTTGTGAAGGGTTTTACACAAAACTGAGGAAGAAAATTTTTGAAATAGTGAGGAGTTTTTCAAAACTGGAGTGTTTGTTGGTATCGTTTAAAGAATAAAGCGGAATATCTACAGAACAGAAATACTTTGACAGTTAAATCGAGTATGATTTTCATACCGATAACCACCAAGGAACTGACATTTAAAAATAACTTAATAAATAGTAGGAGAAAGTTTTATTGTACTATTGAGTTTAAATAGTAATGGTTTTATAGAAGCCTCCTGGCTTGATGTAACTTCCAATCCAATTGACAGCACTGTTGAAAATAAACGAATTTTAAAGGTTTCATTATTAACAAGAATTTTGATTTTGATGTTTTAATTCATATTGTTTTTAATCGTGTGAACAATTCAACCGCGACTGGTAATTTGATTGGGAAGCAAAGAATATATAATTTTTTATCCCATGGATTCTTGTGATGCATTCCTTGAAATTAATATATCCAAAAGCTATGAAAGGGTTTTAGAATTTTTACAGCACACAGTCAATTTTCCGGACCATGATCACAAGTTCATCTGAGCTAGCCATAAAACCAATCAACAGTCAGGAGAGCAGATGGGTGTGTATATAAACGTTGGAAAACTTGCTTTACTACATCACGGTATGAAAACGCCTGGGATCGGTAACGTAAGAAAAGCTTATAACATTTGGTTGGACGAGGAAAAGTTAAGAAGAGAAATGTTCGAAACGAGTTAAACGAGCGCCTGAAAAACAGAAAAAAGTACAATCGTAGAGTACGCAGAGACGAGTTAAAAGACGTAGAGCTTTGTATATTACAAAACGTTACAACCTCTTCTTCAGAAAAATGTGGTGAGTATTGCTTCTTATTTGTAAAATGAAATGTCACGACAAATTCATTTTCTAATTTGTAGCACTTTTCACTTTAGACAAGGAAGAAATGATAAAAAGTTCTGTTTTTAAAATAATTTAAAGAAATATTTTGTTTTGCATGTTTTATCTTTTATATTAGTTGTTTCATGAATTAAATATAATATTTATAGATACAAATTTGTTCTTTGTGTTTTCATTTGCAATGACGAGACGAGAGAGAGCATTTAACCACCAGGAAATTTCCCTGTGATAAATAATGGGTGATTTATTGGAATTCAGGATCCACACATGAACAAAAAGGGCAGATGGATTTTATCAAATGTTATGATTCATTTCACAACGAAATCACTGCCTGCAGCAATGACAGTTTCGGTTGTATTGAGACTCAAAATTATTTTGGGGCAAAACAATTCAAGTCTGAAATCAAGAGTCAATGGGGAATCTATTACGAGAAAATCTTGGTACAAAAATTTTTTTTAGCATATATTTTCAACACGTTTGTAATATCTATTTCTGATTACTCACTTCAGCACTGAGACGGGGTGATACGATTGTGATCAACACATCAGTTGAATTAGATGCTATCAACCCTGTTCAGAAAACGCGTTTTGCAAATTTAAGAGCATGTTCAGCAGATGACATGAATTTAAATTTTTATGAATGTTGACACCTCAATTTTTTGCAGTCTGACATTTTAGAGTAAACATCGTGGATTTAAGGTTTCGAAGAATAGGGTGTGAAAATTTCTGCTATATCATGAGACATAGATTGGCGAGCGTGATTACGATTTTGAAAGACTTATACTTAAAGTTATCAGTTTGGTTCAGATGAGAAATTTTATTTATAAGTTAGCAGATACCCGTTACCATTAAAAAAAATATGAGAATTATTTTATTCGACGTTTTATGTCCAAAAGGTTCCACATCTGTTTTGTTAACATGTTATGTCTGGAAGATTCCTAACAAAATTTTTGGGATTGCAGGATGCAAAATGTTACCTGGTTCGTTCAACTTGATTAACACGATTTTGGTCAATTAAATGTTAAAGCCACAATTATTTTACAAATTGATGGCAAAGAATAGCCAATTCCAAATGAGTATGACGGAAAAACATTGGACGTAACCCATAAAATGTTTCTTATTTAACAAACAGAATAAAAATCAGAATGGGCCTCGTATCGAATTACTCTGTCATGTTGAGTTAAATAAGGAATCTCATTTTGTCTGCGACTCTGAAATAGGTCGGGTTGATAGTATTATAAAGAATGACTTCAGGCGAGCGTTAAAACTATTTTTAAGTTTTTAACAAAAATGCATACGGCTCGAGGGGTGTTAAAAGAAAAACTATACTATAGAAACACAACGTTAGCCAGTTGTTGGTTTAGAGTTTAGACGAGCCTCACGATGTTAATTATGGGTCCTTGTGGCATGGTGGAGGCCATTAAAAATTTGACCGACCAAAGAAATTTAAATTTCTTTAGACATGGATTTGCAAGAATAAGTAGATGCTTGTTTATTTTTGAATAATCAAAAAACATATTTTTAAATTCACGAAGAATTTTTTAATCACAGTAATGATGAAAAAATGAAAGCTGGCACATAGTTGATTTTAAATGGAGAATAAAGGAAAGAAGAATATAAAACTGGCATCGCTTTGCATTAATTTTATTTAAACATATTTGTTTAATCGAACAGAAAATTGTTATTTCATTCAACGGATAGGGTGGCAGAATTATTTTATTTTTTCAAATGAATAAGGTAATGTTTTACCAAACACGGCAAAATATTGAGAGTATTGCCAACTGGTTTACTGTTGCAAGATCCAACAATATAGATACTCTGATTCCTCGAGTATACAGAGTGGAACGTTTTTAATTGGCGACAAATTTTGAGTTCACCAAAGTTTGACAATTGTTCACATTTCAAGAAAATAAAATGCATGAATATAAATCCGAACTGGCATTCGGACTGGAATAGGAGACGAATTGATGGTAAACTTGAACTGTTCAGTTCTAACACATACAGAAAAAAACATTTTTACTGACACCTAGTCACATNTAACATTCACATGAACATAAATCTCAAGAATCGGACATGAACATAAATCATAAGCATAGAACATGGGTTTACATCATAAGCGTATGACATAAATCAAAGACATAGGATATAAAGCACAGAAATGAATCATAGAACAAGAACATAAATCATTAAAATATGAAAACAAATGGAAAACATCAGATTGTTTATTTTCGAGTTTATTCTTTAGTTGGCAACATCTTTTACAAACGTTTTAATACCTCAGAAAATCAATTATGAAAACGGTATAATTTCTGCGGTGGCAACTTTCGAATCACTTGGTTTCCCCAGCAGATAAGCATCTCATTCTTTGTCGGAGAAAAGTGTCATTGTTTGTGATAACACAACCATTTTTTCTGTGAGTGACTTTAAAAACCAATTATAACTATCTTCGGTGAGTTTTTCACTGACAATTTTATCAACTTTGTGAGCTACAATGAAAATTCTATATAAAAACAATATTTTCAAAAATTTTGATTGAACAAAATGTTAAAAATAATATTTGTTGTAGTTTTTGGAAGGGGGGTGGAACAAACGCAGTTATTATCCTCCATATTGTTCATTTCTACCAATGGTTTTTACTCCCCGGATTTCTTAGTTGGTGAATTATGGGTACATTATCGAATTCGTTACTTTCGCTTACGAGAATACACCAAAAACATGAATTAGAAAGAAAACATTTATATCTTATGAAATATATGATGTAAAGATGTATACCGTCTTGTCGTCTGAATCCGAATTCTTATTTTCGATTTGTAGCAAAAGCGTATCTTTAATTGCATTTACTCTTTCGAGAAACGTCATCGATAAACTTTCCAAATAAAAATGCATAGTTTTCCGATCAAAAAAAGAAATTAGGCTCATCTGAAAAAAAAAATTCAAACTCGTATCAAATTTGTGCGCATTAAATTCGAAAACAAAACATGTTTAATCAATCCCTGGGTAGTTTTATTCGAGCAGAGAACATGGGGAAAAGAGTTTGAATGGCCGTAAGATCACATATATTTAATAACAGGTGATGGGATTGTCAAATCGATTGTAGCTGCTTGAAATTGTGATTTGCTATTTGATGTTTTGATTGATGCCTCGGCATAATTTCCTTCTAAATAGATATTATTAGAATGTTTTTTCTTAGTTTCATTTGTTCAAGAGCGTCAAAAACTTCCCCCCTATTCAATATATATTTTCTATAGAAAATATCGGGAAAAACATTCAAAAATTAACTCATTCAAAAAACTCTTTTTAAATTTTGTAGTTTTGAATTTTTTCCAATTAAATTTCTTGTGTTTGTTTTCATATTATACTTTTTGAAATCACATTGAAAACAAATTGTATAATGTTTTCTGGTTCTGGAATTTCGTTTTTCGGACAATTTCTGTTTTTCTTGAAGTTTAACAAAAACGCCGAAAAACCTCATATTTGTAAATATTTTGTATTTCGAACCTTAAAAAATTTTTACCTGAAAAACTATCTAGCCAACGAAAACATATTACAATGTTCATGTGTTGAAAGTTATCCATGTTAAAAAAGAGTTTTTTGTCTCTAAATTTAAATTTTAGGTAAAAATATAGCGATAACTTTTAGCACATAGATATTGTATTGAAATCGATCGGATTAGACAAAGGTTAGACCACGGATTAGACATTTTGTGTCAATTTTTGGTCAAATTTTCTAGCATATTTTGGGTCAATTTTGCGAGCATAATTTTGGTCAGTTTAGCGAGCAATAATTAGTTTGATTTTGATAAATATATTTACTATAGAAATATTTTTGGTCAATTTCTCAACATAATTTCGGTCAATTTTACGCAGCATTTTACCAAAAAAATATTTGAGAATTTTGGTCAATTTTGCCAGCATAAATTTCATCAATTTTTATATAAATATTTTAATTTGTTAAAAACTTTCGGTCAATTTTCATGAGCATATTTTGGACCAATTTCAAGGTCAAACTCAAGTTCAAGTATAAATCAAGTTTTAAATCAAGTTCAAGTTAATATTCAAGTTCAAATTCATGATTAAGTTCAAGTTCAGCTAGGGTTAGGCCTCAATTTAACGATGCAGAAAATGTAACCTATTTTGCCCACACTATATAACGACGGCTATCTAAAAACTTAATCGGATAAGTCGTTTTCAAAGGCCGAATTATATAAAAATTTTGGTCAAACAAGTTGCATAAAAGCGTCAGCAAGTACCGTAATAGATATACAGGGGGAGGCCCAATAGCGCCAAATTTGCCGAAATCGCCGAAAAAACCTACGCAGAGAATCTCTCAAAACAACGACACAAAAGTTCACCTTGTGACTGGCAATATTTTGGATATAGCAAATAATTTTTATTTTACTGAAAATCGACGAATGAATCGATCAGACCAATTTTTTTAATTTTCTTTTATGATAATAAAAAACAAACGCGGTAGCAGATGAATTGAGATAAAATGAGAATTGAATTTTTTCATGTGTTCANAAAAGAGAAATCTCCACCTCGAGTTCTGCTACCGAAACAGACAGTTTCACTCAAACCGAAAGTGAATGATCAAGATGAATTTAATCGAATTTACAGGTATTTCGAAATCGAAAACGGTATAAAGTTAACAATTTAAATTAGTAACTTGATACAACCAGGTTCCTTCTCAAACAAAATTGCTATGTACCTACGAAAAAATGAAACACACTCCCTACATCGACCAAAACGCAAAAAATTTCCGCGTAGAAAAATTATGACTCATTACCCAGGGCAAATTGTTCAGTCGGATCTTATTGATATGCAACAATTTTCAAGAGTAAATTCTGGGTTTAACTATATTCTTGTTGTCATAGACTGTTTTAGCAAATTTTTATGGTGTATCCCACTCAGAACTAAAACGGCAAAAGATACCGGATCAGGTCTTCGGTCTATATTTAACAGCATGAAATTCCCTGTTCAAACCATTATTTTCGATCAAGGTTTGGAATATGTTAATTCTGTAGTTCAAAACTTGTTGAAAGAGCGCGGTGTTTACTCGTACCACATTTTTACCAAAACAAAAGCCAGTTCTGCTGAGAGAGTTATCCAAACTATTAAGCATATAATTTGGAAAATATTTACTCACAATAAAATAACCGTTGGAAATACATACTTGAAGATTTAACAATTAATTATAACAACACATATCATAAATCGATCAAAATGAAGCCTTTTGAAGTCACGTGGGAGAATAGAAAAAAGCATTTAAGACATTGTATCTAAAAAAATCATTTAAAGTTCATTGCCGTTTGAACAAAGGTGATAAAGTGAGAATAGCATTAAATAAAAATATTTTTGATAAGGGTTTCACACAAAACTGGGGAAAAGAAATTTTTGAAATAGTGAAAGTTTTTCAAAAACATGGTGTTTGTTGGTATCGTTTAAAAGATAAAGACGGNAATATCTACAGCAAACAGAAATACTTTGAACAGTTAAATCAAGTATGATTTTCATACCGATAACCACCAAGGAACTGACATTTAAAATAAAACTTAATAAATCGTAGGAGAAAAGTTTTATTGTACTATTGAGTTTACAATGTAATGGTTTCATAGAAGCCTCCTGGCTTGATGTAACTTGCAATCCAATTGACAGCACTGTTGAAAATCCAAAACGAATTTTAAAGGTGATTCACTTATTAACAAGAATTTTGATTTGATGTTTTAATTCATACCCTTGTTTTTAATCGTGTGAACAATACCAACCGCGACTGGTATCTTGATTGGGAAGCAAAGAATATTAAATTTTATCCCATGGATTCTTGTGATGCATTCCTTGAAATTAATATATCCAAAGCTATGAAAGGTGTTTTAGAATTTTTACCAACACACAAGTCAAATTTTCCGGACCATGATCCACAAGTTCATCTGACGTTAGCCATAAAACCAATCAACAGTCAGGA
>SCLH01000564.1:208488-241409 GCA_004367855.1 Oikopleura vanhoeffeni | reverse complement strand
AGTTCGGTTGTATTGAGACCTCAAAATTATTTTGGGGCAAAACAATTTTCAAGTCTTGAAATCAGAGTCAATGGGGAATCTATTACGAGAAAATCTTGTACAAACGAATTTTTCTTAGCATATTACTTTCAACACGTTTGTAATTACTCTTCTGATTACCTCACTTCAGCACTGAGACCCGCAGGCGTCTACGATTCTGATCAAACAACATCAGTTGAATTAGATGCTATCACACCTGTTCAAAAAACCGCGTTTGCAAATTTAAGAGCATGTTCGGCAGATGACAATGAATTTGAAATTTTTATGAATGTTGACACCTCAATTTTTTGCACGTCTGACATTTTACCGAGTAACACATCCGTGGATTTAAGTTTCGAAAGAATAGGTGCTGAAATTTCCGCTATATCAATGAAGAACATAGAAATTGCGAGCGTGATTAACGATTTGAAAGACGTATACGTAACCGTTCCGTTTGTTTACGATGAAGAAATCTTTCATTTAGAACGTAATGCTATAACCCGTCCCATTAAAATAAGCTATGATGATTATATTATTCGACGTTTTTATGTCCCAAAAGGTTCCACCTCTGTTTCGTTGAACAATGTAATGTCTGGAGATGTCCCTACAATACTTTTTTGGGGATTGCAGGATGCAACATCCTTTACTAGTTCGTTCAACTCGAGTTCATCACGATTTGGTCAATTCAAAATGTCTAAAGCAACTATTTACATATGGCAAAGAAATTAGCGGATTTCCGGTGAGTATGACAGAAAAACATTGGACGGTCCCATTGTTAATTTTTTAACAAACACCAATAAAAATCAGAATGGGTCGTTCAACTACTCTGTCAATGTCTGAGTTCAATAACGGAAATTTCATTTTGTCTGCGACTCTGAATAGGTCGGTGATAGTTTAAAGGAATGATTTCAAAGCAAGCGTTAAATATTTTTTTATAGTTTTCAAGAAAAATGCTATAAGGCTGAGAGGTGTTAAAAGAAAAACTATCAACCCAATAGAAACACAACCGTTCAGCCAGTTTTGTTTCGAGTTTAGCGAAGCCCTCACAACCGATATTAATTTGTGTCACTTGTGTGATGTGGAGGCACATTAAAAATTGACCACAACAGAAATTTTCAAATTCTTTAGAAACATGGATTTTGCAAGAATAGTAGATGCTTGTCTTATTTTTGAAAAAAATCAAAACATTTTTTTAAATTTCAAGAAAAAATTTTTAATAAAGCGATAACTGATGAAAAAATGAAGGCTGAGCAAATAGTGATTTTCAAAAAAATGGAGAAAATAAAAGGAGAAGAAAGAATAATAAACTGGCTCGCTCTGCATTTTTATTTAAAACTTCATGTTATCGAACATGAATCTGTTTTCATCACACCGAACTACGGTGCAGAACTTTTTATTTTTCAAAATGATAACGGTACATGTTTTCACTCAAACCCGGCAAAAATATTGAGGTTGCCAACTGGTTTAAACTGTTGCAAAGATCCAAAATATAGATACTCTGATTTCCTCGAGTATACAGCCGTGGAACGTTTTTTGCGACAATTTGAGTTCACCAAAGCTTTTGAACAATCGTTCACATTTCAAGAAAATAAAATGCATGAATATAAATCCGCAACTGGCATTGGACTGGAAATATGGACGAAATCGAAAATTGATGGTAAACTTGAACCTGTTCGTTCTACACAACTATCAGAAAAAAACATTTTCTACCTAGACAACCTATTCAACATACTGTTTCTTGTTACTCATGAAAAACTGTTTTCCGAGGCAAATCAATTAAAGAATAAAAGTATCATTTAATTTCAAACGTGTATTTAATTTGATGTTTGTTAAAATAAGACTTTATCATCTGTGAAGAAAATGATGTCATTCAGCCAAAGGCGTTCAATTAGTTTTTTGAACAGTCTTTTTTTGTCACAAAACCCCCCTTTTTCACTTAATTATCTCGAGCATAATTTGACAATTAATTTATTCTTGAAGGGGGGATATTCAACTGTTTCTCCATACCGCCGCGTGACTCACTTGGTAAGACAGCTTAATTTAACATGTATCATGCTTATGATCTATGCTCATGTGATATGTTTATGACTTTTGTTCATGTCCTATGATTCATGTCTGTGATTTCTGTCCTATGTTTTTGCTCAGTGCCCTTTGCTCATGATTTATGATCATGTCCTCTGTTTGTGATTCATGATCCTGTCCTATGACATATGTCCATGACTCATGTCTACGCTTCTTAAAAAGGAGAGAGATATACAGCTCTGTGTGTTACACTCGACTCCTGGTGTGGGTTGGTTAACCATAATGTCCCACATGCTTGGTTGTGCGATGGGGTAATGTTTATCGGAACGCTTTTTGTTGATGTCGAAATTTTGGCATTTGCGCACGGGTATGCACTTGGCCGCTAATGCTGGGCACCTTATAGGGTGGTTGACAGCTTCCTGCTAGGTTGTCCGTATAACGCTGGTTACCCTTCTAGTATATCTTGTTCACTCTCTGCGTTGATGCAAGAACCAAGCTTATGCATTCGAAAAAGCTTTGTAATCTGATGGTTCGGTCAGTCTTCTTTCACATAGCGATCATTTGTGATAGGTTTTCTACCACTCCCGTGTTCAGTGCGCCGGCACACTCACAGTACGCCTCCCGGTCCGCGTAGTGAAATGCGTTCCATCCACTGTCTTTGGAGATGGATTTCTAGTTTTCTCTAGGGTGTCGTAATGCTGGAGGATCTTGTCTGTGCATCGAACCTTTACCTTCGATTTTCGCAGGAATTTTCGGTATCTCTTTGGGGCGGAGCCGCAACGTGGTTTTTGGAACGCGAACCTTGTTCTGCTCCATAATGTCCCTTAATCTTTGGCTTTGCCTGGGGCTGTTTGCGCAATGAAATTCAACATCGGAATTCTAGCATCATCGATTGGTGTATTCACCCTCGCACTCCTCTGGAGATCTTTGTCATGTCGCGTTTGTAGGTGGCCTAGGTCTATTTCCTTGGCGATCAAATCTTGGAGGTCGTTTTGGGGTCATGATTTCTAACCGCTCCTAGTCGAATCTTGGAAAGACGGTGGCATCACCTTCGGGGGCTTCCCCTTTTTTGCTTGGCTCGAGTATTTTTCTCGTCAGCCTTTTCCGCGCTTGTGTCGCGTTTACCAGCGCATCCTATGTGACGCGTGTCCACAACGGCCATGTTGTACCTGTCCTGGTTTTATTGGTTGGGGATCAAGCAATGCTTTATCGTTTGTGTTGCCGTGCCTACGGCGGTATTCAAACTTTCTGCTTGAATTTTGGCGCTACATTGTTGGCTGCAGCGTCATTTTTGTCGATCCCAGGCCGCAATCGTTTGTCCCTTTTTTTGGGTTTGGAAAGGTTTATATGCCGTACTGTTTTTCTTGTAAAGTCAAGCGTTCACCATCGGGGCCGTTCGACTCGATTGGAGCTACCTTTCTTTCACTCCGTTTTGATCGAACTTTTCTGGCAAACCTCTGCTGAATCTAGCACGGATTCCCAGCTTTGATAAGGTGCCTCCTCCCATGAGAATATGGTTCTGGTCCGCTCTTCTGAATGCCCATGATCAGCAACGTCCTGAGTTTGACTCCTTTCTTCGCGACCGACTACCGACGCATTTTCCAACGTTCGCAAATAAACTGATATTTTCATTGGTTCTCTTCCTGTTTGCTGTGAACGAACTCTTGCTGGGATGCATGATAACTGAGTGCATATCACGCTTGTAGTAGCTTTGAGAGTGTACGACGATGACAGCTTCTGTCGCACCTGAGTCCGAAGTCAGGCGCTACGCTCTTTTTTGTACATCCCGAACGAGTCTCTCCACCATCGATCGGAACAGGTTATTTTTGGCCTGTGGTTCGTATCATACCGTATTTTCTTGACTGATAAGAACGCGCCTGGCTTAGTCCAGGCACCCTCAGTCGCGAATTAACCATCCTTTCGGCTATGTTATTGATTCGCTGAAGGCTTGTTCTGCAATTTGCACAACTGTTCGTGAAGTTCTTGGGTCCGACATTAGGCGGACTCTGCCTCTACCAGCTCAGTCTAAAGTTGCCTGGACCGCCGCGTCTGTTGCTGCACCTGCTAGATGCTCAGCTCGCGGGCATCTGAAAGAGAGCCGGTTGTTGAACTGTCCACGTTGAGCATTGTTCGTAGCAGATTTGGCTGTTGTTAACGACATGTGCGCGTTAATCGTGTGCGCTGACTGGTGTGGGTGGACGCAGGGGAATGTTTCTCTCTTAAGCGAGTATTAATATATATAGAGGGTGTGGAAGTTTTAGATTTCTCTCTTCGAATAGGTGTTTCTCTTTGAATCTGACTGCGCAGTCTTTCTTTAGCTTTTACAACGGCTTTTCTTCCAGCTTGGTTTCTCTATTGCTCGTCTCCTCTTAAGTTTTCCATTCCAAGTGATTTCTTGAGCGACGTGCGTACTGCATTGTCTTTTTCTCTTCGACATCAGCTGGATGAGTGCTTTGCACTTCTGTATCTGTGCTGTGCTACAGTTCGACGGTATAAGTCGTGGCATGCGACGTCGCAGGAAATGGTCCTCTAACCATCCTGCATTTCGGAGTTGTCCAGCCTACTGGCGCTACACAGCTTCGGATCAGTCAAACCACACTAATGGTGGAAATCCTACTCATGAGCTGCTTTAAGCAATCTTGGTTTTGCACGCTTCGAATGTATTCACTTTGGCGCCATCTTTGTCGCTATCTGTATGCTCGGAGTTGATGACTCCAATGCTCTGCACATTTGACATGACTTCTTCGGGGTCTTCATTGGACTCGCCACAACTGCTTTTACGCCTCGAAAGAATCGGCTAGGTCTCTTTGTAGTCGTGTTCCAAACGAGTCGTTCGTTCCAGATGAGTGTTCTTTTTGCGGGAAATCTTCCCATTTTCAAATCCCTCTCTGTACTTTGTGGACGTAGATACTCCTCAACGATTGGGGGTGGAGAACAGGCATTCGGTTGTGAAAGCAGGTTGAGTTCGCCATTTCAGTGCGGGAGCTATGTTTTCCTCTCCGCTTTCGTGAAAAAGGCTGAACTTTCTTTCTGCTGTCTTTGTGATTGGTAAGTTATGTGTGTAAGTGTAGGGCCTGCGAGTAGTAATCGTTACTACGCGCGAGCACTCTCTGTTCGGGCTACGAAACTGTAGTTGTCTTAGCCGATGTTTGTTGGTTTCACCGGTTATCAGGAGGTCATAACGAGTGTCTTCGTCGATGTGAGCGCCCGTTTCGCTTCCAGCGTCATACGTTCAGAACGATGCTCTCGCAAGATATATCGTGATACTCCTTGTTTTCTAGGATGTGCATGTTCTATGCTACCATGGTCAGCGAGAATTCCAGGTTATCTTAGGAGCACTCTTGATTTCGTCGCATAGCAAGTGGTCAGTTTGTGAAATCTCGTTGCTGGGTGGCTGCACATAAGAGTGCGACTGTTGGCTACAGCGGGTACCCGAGTATTTCAGCGTCGTTGGCGCCATACCGATTAAGATGCAGACGTTTTATCTGAGCTTAGTTTTGTGATTGCCTTTGGTGTGCTCGCTATTCATGTTTTTGGCGCGATATATCTCGCGGGCATCGTGACTTGATTTCGCACGTGTTAATCGAGGAATTGCAGTCTAGCTCTCAACGCATAATGAGGTTAGTACGTCGGCCTTTTTTCGTCGTTTGACTTGCCCTTGAGAGTGCCTGTAGCAACTTTGTTTTCACAATCTTTAAACGTATCTTAAATGTAACTGAACTAAACCTGATTGAAGAGAAGTCGTAGAAAGGCTGCACTCGGGGTGCGGGTCTTTCAACGGCTTCTGCCGGAATGTAAACTTGTCCTTAGCTGCGGAATTTCGCGAGACTTACAAAGAGTTAAGGTAGTCCCTCGCATTATCCTTCTGTAACGTAATTTTTCCGTGTTTCCCTCAGACAGAGGACAAATGGGGGATCTGCGTAGTCTAACTTCGTAGTCCTAATTTCCTGATCAGTACTGTAGATTATTGTGCGTGCACGTTTTATATGCCTGTTGCGTACGAGCTGTAATGCCGACTGTGAATGATACGGCGTATTGTCCCTGCGGATACTAGAGTCGTTGACACTTGATTTATGTTTATTGCGCCTAATGCTATTTCTTTATCAAACACGCTACTCTACATATGATGTTATGATCGTCTACATGACCCGAAGATCAAGCGTAATCTCTTATGAGTATAGTTTCGCTAGAATACAAGTTAATGTCGAGTTCACGTAGCATCATCGATGTTAATGATCAATCTGTTTTAGATCTAGCGTAGGTACGCTACATGTGGCTCACTTACGTTCACATCGCTGCTGACAAGCAGTAGTGGCTCTACGTTGCGTGCTACATAATACTAGTATACTGGCGTGCTAGAAACTATTATACGTATGTATGGAGATTGAAAGCAATGGGACACAGGATATGAGCATGGATACATAGCAAGACACAGAGCATAGACATGGAACCTGAAATAAATCATAGGACTGGTAGCATGAATCATAGCGATGAAGCACAAACAAGAATGTGCTAGAACAGACTATGAACATGATCATAATCTAGAACATGAACATACATTCATGCATAGACAGAAAAGCACGAAATGGAGACATGAATGCAAAGACACATAAACATGGATAAATTGACATGAAGCATGTATCATGTATCATAGTATTCGACTACATATATTCAATACACAGAGCATAATAGTATAGCAAATGACTAAGAACATAGCATTGAAGTCATAGACATAGAACGAGGCTATTTTATAACCGACATGAATCATAAGCCATAACAAATACATAGAACAGAACATGAACATAACATAGACACGACAATGTCATATAAGCAAGATGAATCATAAGCACAGACACAAAACATAGACACAGAACATGACTATATGACATAGAACACGAACAAAGTTCATATTACACAAGCATGGAATCATAAGCACAGACACAAAACATAGACACAGAACATGAAGCTGATCATAGACATAGAACACGACATAGTTCATAAACAAACCATGAATCATAACACAGAACACAAAAACATAGAACACGAACATGAATCATAGACATAGCACAAGAACATAGTTCATATACGACATGAGCTGAATCATAAGCATAGGACAACAAAGCACAAAACCAGGACATGAAAGCATGAATCATAGACAAGGACATGAACATAATTCATAGACATGAGCGCATAAATCATAAACATGATACACGAAGCATAGAAATAGTTAAAGAAGTGTGCACATGAATATAATTCATTAGCATGGGACATGATCATTAATCATATGTACATACATGAAGCATAGAGACAGACGAGAAGCGTGTACATGAATCATAGACATAGAACATGAGGTATGGACACAAATCATAGACATAGGACAAGAAGAGTAGACATGAGTAATGGACATGAATCATAGGACAGGATCATGAATCACAAACAGAGGACATNACGAAAACAAATAGAAAACATCACATATTGGTGTAATTTTCGAGGTTAATTCTTAGTGCAATCATCTTTACAACGTTTTAATACCCCAGAAAATCAATAAGAATACAGTATAATTTGCGGTGGCAACTTTTGAATCATTTGGTTTCCCCAACGATAAGCATCCCTCATTCTTTGTCGGGAAAGTTCATTGTTTGTAATAACGACAACCATTTTTTTCTGTGAGCGACTTTTAAAACCAATTATAAACTATCTTCGGTGAGTTTTCACTAATTTTATTCAACTTTGTGAGGCTATAATAAAATAATAGTTGTGGCTTATCATATTTACTTTTTTCAGACATAAAGTCTTGACACAGATTTTGTTATCACAACTTTTTCAAAAGCAAACATATCTTTTCCATGAAAAAATTGGAACTTGAGATATTTGACATTTCTTTCAATGTTCATCAATTTCAAAAGGAAATCAGTGGTAAATGTATATATTGTTTATAGATAAAATTGGCTACACAAAGATTTGCTTCGTTTTGCTTAAAAACTCCTGCATAAGTTTCTTGTCTTCATTTTAAATATATTGATAATGAACAGATCAAACAAGATCTGCTTCATTTATAGTTTTGAAGTATAGTTTTCACGCCTACGTGTGTAAGGTATATTAAAGCTTTAAAACTATAAATATTTTATATATCATGATTATCTTTTATTCATATCCAATGTTATCGGAACCCAAGAGGACAAGACCACATTTTTGGAACCAACTGTTGAAACCGGAGACTATCGCGATGAAGAGATCAAAACTGTTATGAATATAACACAACATTTGATAAATCAGAAAACGAATCGGAACGTTTTTTGATATTTTAATTACAATTGTCAATTTCCGAAGATCAAATTGTTTCCAGTGTTAATCGATATTCTCACACCCATCAAAAAATTCGGTATACTCTTCAAACATCTCAAAACTGCAGCAAATATTGAAACATATGGTTTGATTTCTTTTGTCTATCTGCATCACAGGAGGATTGAATATGTTGGAATTTTCTTGTCCTTATTTGGAAAAATTTGTGCCCGCTACAAATTCCCTAGAAATCGATTCATACGAAACTTCACTTCCACGAATCTGTCAAACTATATTTCTAAAAACAAACTGCAGTTTTAACCCTACTCACTAATTTATCATAAATAAAAATGAACTAACAAAATTATTTTCAAATGAACTTATTTGTGGAAGAGAAGTGTAGATGTTCAAAACTTGAAAAGCCGTTTAGATTGATATGATGTGTTCAGGATGGTGGTTAAAAACAACACTTTTGAAAGAAATTGTTGTAATAATCACACTTTGCTTCCCCGTTTGATAAAATAGTATATTGCTATCCAGACTATCTCGAAGAAATCCCAGGTGATTTGACAAATTGTAGAAATCATGCTGGTATCTGTGACGAAAATATTTTTCGTCGTTGCCGAAAAAAATACCTTACTTTTATGTATATGATGACAGAATGTGGTAATCAGAAGAAATAATGAAACTTTTTCGGTTATCGCCAGAAAGAGAAAATATTCAATTATTTTTAGTTCAAAACGTTTACGATAATAAGTAAACAGTTTCAAATATACGATTGAATGCCACAGGTTTATTTTCTTTTTCAAATTTTATTGCTGCAAATGATGTTAACAATAGACTATTGCGAGATATAGGAGCGTCTTCAATAGTTAATAAAACCTTATTGGATAAAGTTTATGCTAAAACTATTCATATATATTCGTGAATGTTCATCCTGATCGTCATCAGATTTTTGAAACGATACGCAACAACATCTTCTCTATTTTTCCAGATAATATAAATAATATGGAAATTATTGCATTCCCAAGAAGTCAAGTTATTAACTTTTAAAATTTTGGAGAAAAAAAACAAGGGTCCTTGAGACGATGAAAAATAAATTGAGGTCGGGAACAAAAGAAGTCTAAAAGTATGCCAAAAAAATTCATCGAAAAAACGAAAAAGAGAATCTCCACCTCGAGTTCTGCTGACCAAACACAAGTTTCACTCAAAACAAAGATTATCAAGATGAATTATCGAATTTACAGGTATTTCGAAATCGAAAACGGCTATTAAAGTTAACAATTTAAATTAGAATTGAGTAAAACACCGTTCCTCAAACAAAATTGCTATTGGACCTACGAAAAAAAAACACACTCCTACATCGACCAAAACGCAAAAATATTCCGCGTAGAAAAATTATGACTCTTACCAGGCAATTGTTCAGTCGGATCTTATTATATGCAACAATTTTCAAGAGTAATTCTGGGTTAACTATATCTTGGTTGTCATAGACTGTGTTTAGCAATTGTATGGTGTATCCACTCAGAACAAAACGCAAAAGATACCTGATCAGGTCTTCGGTCTATATTTAACAGCATGAAATCCCTGTTCAAACCATTATTTCGTATCAAGTTTGAATATGTTAATTTTGTAGTTCAAAATTGTTGAAAGAGCGCGGGTTTATCGTACCACATTTAACCAAACAAAGCCGTTCTGCTAGAGTTATCAAAACTATCAAGCATAATTGGGAAATATTTCTCACTAAAAAACCGTTGGATTGACATACTTTGAAACTTTAACAATTATTTAACAAACACAATATCATATATCCATCAAATTTAAGACTTTTTGAAGTCATGCAGGCAACTGGCTGTTTGGGTTAAAATATGTGGCGGGAGAAAGAGAAAAGAATATTTAAAATGTATCCAAAAAAAATCCATTTGTAAAGTTCTTGCCCGTGTTAGACAAATGACTAGTAAACCACAAGTGACGTCGACATCATGCTATCAAATAACAAAGATTATTAATTTTTGATAAGTGGATTTGTCAACATTAGCACATATTACACCTGAACCGGTCTGAAAATAGAGGAATAATTAATTTATAGTAGTGAATGTTTTTTTGCAACTATGTTGTATTTATCTATTTCAGATTTTGTGTATAAAAAAAATTTGAGTGACTCGTAAGACTTGACGAATGCTTGTCGTAGCTTTCTTTGTGGCTCTTCAAAGTTGATGAATAAAATGTAGATATTTTTTAACTTAGATTAAACGTGGGTTTGTGTGTTTTTGGGATCGCACATAGCACACAATAATGATTTATGTTCTTGTTCTATGCTTCATGTCTGTGTCCCATGCCCTATGTCTTTGATTTATGTCCTACGCTTATGATGTAAACCCCATGTTCTATGCTTATGATTTATGTTCATGTCCGATTCTTAAGATTTATGGTCATGTCTATGAGTTTTATCCTGTGACCACACGTTGTGTATCATGTTTCTGATTTATCATCATATACCATGTTGATGAAATATGTTCATATTCTATGATCGGTGTGCATGTTTCTTTGATTCTATGATTTGTATATCATGCTTATGATTCATGTTCCATGTCTATGACTTATGTTGATGTTCTGTGTCTATGATTCATGTTCTGTGTCTATGTTTTGTGTTCTGTGCTTATGATTCATGTTTGTGTAATATTGACACTATGTTCGTGTTCTATGTCATATGCCTTATGTTCTGTGTTATGTTTGTGTTTGTGCTTATGATTCAATGCTGTGTGTATATAATATGTTCGTGTTCTATGTCTATGAATTCATGTTGTTCTTTGGTTTTGGTGTTTGTGCATTAGATCATGTTTTGTATATGATATTTCGGTTCATATCTTTATGCTTCATCGTTCTGTGTTATGTTTTGTGTTTTTCTGTGCTTGATCGATTCATGCTTTGTGCTATATGAATTTATGTTGTGTTCTTGCTTCTATATCAATGTTAATGCTTCAGATCTGTCGCTATGATTCTGCTTTGAGTCTGTGTTTTTGACTTATGTTCATCGTCTATGATTCATGTCAATGTTTAAGTCATTTCATGTCCATGGTTTCCATGTACCATGTTTCATTGTATCAGTTTCAATGTCAATGTTGCATTCCATGTTCATGTTCCATGGTCTCTGTCCATGTTCATGTCATGTTTCATTCGTAGTATTTTCATGTACATGTTTCATGTCATCGTTTCATGTCCATGTTTAGTCATTTTTAGCCATGTTATGCCATGTTTTCATGTCCATGTCTTATTCAGTACATGTCATCGTTCAATACATCAGATTGTTCCATGATTCATGTCCATGTTTCTGTCCATGTTAAGTCCATGTTTATGTCCATTGTTTCATGCCATGTTCATGTCCAGTGTTTCCATGTCAATGCTTTCATGTCATCGTTCTGTCATGTTTTCATGTCCATCTTTCATGTCCATGTTTATCGTCCATGTTATGTCCAGTCCAATGTATGTTTCATGTCATAGTTTCAATGTCATGTTTCATCGTCCATGTTTCATGTCCATTGTTCATGTTCCATGTTTCATGTCCATGTTCATGTCATTGTTTCAATGTCCTTTCATGTCATGTTCATGCCATGTTCATGTCCATTGTTCAATGTCCATGGTTGTGTTTCATGTCCATGATTCATGTCCAATGTTTCATGTCCTTTTCATGGTCCAGGTTTCATGTCCCATTATGCCCTGTTTCATGTCCTCGTTCAGTTGTCCATGTTCATCGTCTGTTTTGTCCATGTTTCATCTCATGTTAATCAATGTGCTATGTCTTCCATGTCATCGTTCATGTCATGCTGTTTCAATGTGTTTCTGTCCTGTTTCATGTCCAATGTTTCATGTCCATTGTTTCATGTCCATGTTTCATGTATGTTTATGTCCTGTTTCATCGTCCCTGTTTCATGTCCATGTTTCATGTCTCTGGTTTTATGTCTGTTTCATGTCATCGTTTCATGTCCATGTTTATGTCATCGTTCATAGTCTATGTTCATGTCATTGTTTCATGTCATTGTTCATGTCCATGTTTCATGTCAGTGCTTGTCATGTCCAGTTTTCATGTCCATGGTTCATTCCATGTTTCATGTCATGTTTCATGTCATTGTTTTATGCTCATGTTATGCATGTTCATGTCCATGTTATGTCCAGTTTCATGTCATGTTTCATGTCCATGTTTCAATGTCCATGTTTCATGTCCATGTTTCAATGTCATGTTTAGTCATGGTATGTCATGTTTTCATGTCATGTTTCCATTATGTTTCATGCATGTTTCATGTCCATGTTCATGTCCATGTTTCATGTCCAGTGTTTATGTCAGGTTTCGTCCTGTTTTCATGTCCTGTTTTTCATTGTCATGTTTATGTCCATAGTTCATGTCATGTTATGTCCATTGTTCTCATGTCATATAGGTTTCATGTCCAATGGTTCATGTCATGTTTCCATTCCATGTTCAATGTCATGTTTCATGTCCATTTCATGTCGCATGTTTCATGTCCATGTTATGTCGATTTATGCATGTTTCATGTAAATGTCTTCATTCCAGTTTATAGTCCATTTTTAGCCATGTTTCATGTCCATGTTTCATGTCTATGCTTATCGACATGTCTTGTCCTTGTTTTAGTGTCTGTGCTTTGATTCATATCGTGCTTGTGTTTATTACTTGTTTTTTCATTTTTTACTTTTTTGTTTTTATGTATGATTCATCGCTTCATGGTTTTGTCTATTTTGTTTTCTGCTTCATGATTATGCCGTCGTTCTATGATTTGTTCAACGTCTATTATGATCATCTTCAACTCAAACATCGTTCTGTTTATTTTTGTGTTCTTTGCTTTATGATTATGTTCTAATGATTATGTTCATCGTCATGTTATGATATGCTTTATGTCTTTATCTTTTGTTCTATGAAATGTCTATGATTCATGGTCCATGTCTATGAATATTCATGTTCCGTGTTATGCTATGTGTCTTGCTATGTATCCATGCTCATATCCTGTGTCCAATGCTTTCAAATCTCCATCACCATACGTAATAGTGACTCAACTTCATTTCAAACTGTTTTCATTGGTTAGAAACCAGATAGCACTCTTTTACACCAAAAAATACGGAGCTTTCCATTTGCAATGTTTTTTTTGGAGGCAATATAGAGCGCGGCCCATGGGGCAGCTTTGACCGATTTTAATGTGCTTACAATACTCAAAATAACGTTTGTCACTTTCATTTTTTTGTTCATTTTATTTGAAAACAATCTAGAACAAAATCTAGAATTTTCAAAATTAAAATATTTTTTAGCGTTAACCCGCATAAAACCGGTATTCTACCTTGATATGAACATTTTTCATTGGTAAATATGACCNGTATTTTTATAAATAAAAAACTATTTAATTAATTTGTATTTTAAACTTTTAATTTTATCATCTTGTACAGGTAATTTTTCTAAAAAATCTTTAAAAAAATATTTCCTGCTACATTTTAATCTATAGTATATTTTTATCATTTTTTGTGATTCTTCTTAGAGTCGAGTGACTCGACTCGAGTCTGTAATACTTCGCTGAGTTTCCTCAAAACATGATTTTATAATAACGGCCTTAAATTATTTAAAGCCGTTATTTAAGTTAAATAGCTTAAGGTTTTTTCTGCTGTATTTATAAGACCTTTTATTACTCTGTGAGCAATATATGTGATATTTTTTGAATGGAACGTTTTTTTCTTTAGAAATCATTTTGGGATTCATTTTTAATAAAAATTGTATATATTTTATAATTTAATATATTTTGTTCAATATAATAAATACATTCTGGAAGCTAAATTTGAATTACTACAGTATGTGAGTCGATTATTCAAAAAAAGTTTTTTTAGGATTCCAAACCAATCACTTTTGCATTTGTGATGAAAAATTTACCAAAAAATCAAACAAAATTATTACTCTGACTACCGTTTCACTAAATTATAACTTCTAGATCTTGTTTAAACTGACCAATCGGAGCGTCTCTTTCCTGAGTATAGGTGAAGTTTTTTTGCGAAAAAACTTCCACCTATTTGCAGACCCTGCTGTAACTTGTTTTAGTTGACACTTGTCTATTAAAACTTCGACTTATTTTTCGAATTGTGAATCAGAATCTCAATAAATATCAGAAAAGTCGTTTTTGCAAATTTCTCAAAATTTGATCGCAGGATTCGAGAGAAAACGATTCTCCTGTTAAATTCGTCCGTCGAGAGTTCTTATAAGATTTTTCGAACCAGCTTTTTAATATAAAATGATATGATATTTTTGACATTTATAACTTACTATAAATCTGATTTTTCTCATTTTGTAAAATTTCGAAATTTTTAAAAAACTCCTTGATAATGGATCGAATCGTATTGGCTGTACTTTCTGGAGGAATTAAACAAGTTGGTGGGTAAAATTCTGTATCTTTAAGTAACCAACTGATGTTCGATTTCGTGGTGAAGAATGAATTTGGAAAGTGGTTAACCATTTTACCACCACAAATTAAATTGTAATTTATCTGACTTCCCGGGGCAAAACTAAAAAGAAAATAAAGGGAGTTGTTGGTGCTGAAAATTTCTTATTATTTATTTTCATGAAAAAATTAATTTTTGACAAAATTATATTGTTAAATTAATTATTTGTCGTAAATTGCTAAGTTTATTATACGTTATAATTTTACCTAAGATCAGGGACATAATCTGTTTGCTTTTCCAAAATGTCGTTATATACATCACATTCAATTTGTCTATCTTTTGATCGTCCAAGAGCCGTTATTTTACATTCTAATTTTAATAGTTTTAATTTACAATTATTTATATTCGAAAAAAAGAACGTTTTCTAAAATCAGCTCTCTGATTGGTGGATATGAATAAAACCTTTGTAATTGTGTGTGTAAGTTTTTGAAACCGGCAATAACTGGTAGGATTCTGACTGTGAACGTCCATCTTAACTCTATATAAGTACCACACCTGTAGGTGCAGGAAGGCGCGATAGGTGTAGTAGCACCTGTCGCGCCCCTAGTGTGGTAGATATAGAGTTGCGCTGGACGTTCACAGTCAGGAGTCAACCCATTAACTCGGGTAAGACGGCAGTTAAGACGACAGTTAAAGATGGCCTTGCCGCCCGTTCGGCTTTGTGAAGCCACATAATAAAATGCCAATTATTTATGGCTTTTTATCAAGGGACATATCCAATTAAGTCCTTAGTGTGATAATTCAGAAAATTATCTAGCTAATGATTCGAAAATTTGTTCAAAAATTCAAAATAAACAATATTATTTGAACGATAAAAACATATGAGGTATTAAGCCTGAGTAAAACGTGATTCGTTGGCCAATCAGCGCGAAGCGCACTCAAGAGACTTAAAGACTTAACAACATTAATTTTGTATAGTCCACTAATCAATATTATACGGTATGTGTTTTTTTATCAAGTTTCCGGGAGAATCGTCTATATTTTGGAGAGAATTCTCCCGATTTGTTTACTTTTTGTTCCCCCGAAAAAAAAACACATACTGTACTATTTATCCAAATAGGACTGCACTTCATCTTTTTGCAGTCATTGATATTTCGCCGTGATTGGTCATTTCTCAATTTTAAAAAACGAGCCGAATTTTGGAATGGCTAGTGAAATTTTCACTGTGAAAACCAATATCGATGAAAGTTGATGATTTTGATGCTCAAAAACTAATCCTAAATGTTTGAAAAATTTAGCAAGCCTTGCTATGGGGGTTGGGTCAGAATATACTTTTATGCGCCAGAGAGTTAAACTTACTTTTTGCAACATTTTTGTGTTCTTTTTCAAAATATCCTCGTTTAGTTAATTCTCGTCGAATAATATTTGAAGATGAACTTGAATTAATAATCTGGAAAACTTTATTATTTGCAATTGCCAATTTCATTTGTCGAATATAATCTAAAATTTTAANTTGCAAAAGTAATTGGAGCGTCAACTACCTTGAGCTTTCTGTAAACTACGTCCAAAGTGGAGCCGATATATCGGCTCTCGTGCCTTGGCGGAACTTTTTTTTCTGTGATTTCAGGGGTTAGGCAAATTAAGTATGATTTTGAAAAGAAATAATTTTGATAAGGATGTTTAAAGTTTTCAAAGCTTTACGATTCTACAAAATTTCAACAAAAAAACTTTCAAGACTGGAAATTATCGAAAAACGACGCTGGATTTAAAAATAAAACCTTTGATGGTTTTTTTGAAACATGCGATATGTTCAAATTTGATCGAAAACATTTGGCTGTATACAAGTGAAATTTTCAAATAATAATCTCGAGATTTTCAAAATTTTTGTAAACTGCAATAGTTGAATTAACCTCATTATTTGAAAGTCTGTTAAAATAGCTCAGACCTTGACCTTAACTCGTATACTCGATTTTAGCCAACGCGTCGCCACACACCATTTAATCGCATTTTACGACGCTTAATCATTGATGACAAGATCAGTTATAAAGTTATCGATAAACTTTGAAACAAAATGACGTTTGTGCGTTTTTTTTGAAAATTTTTACTGTACAGTATTACAGTACTTATTCTTTGCAAAAATTTTTTAAATCACAAATTAAAGCTTTCATCGTGATCAGAAAAAAATTCTAAGACATTTTTTTTGTTACATCATAGCCCGAAAATGATCACGTGACCGTATATTCAAGAAATGAGGTCGGCAAAAATAGTACTGTACTTTTTTCAAAAATTGCTTAAATCACATTTTGAAAAAAGTGAAAAGGTTCTTTAGAAGTTTTTAAGACTTTTTTTCCATTACACTAAAGTTCAAAAACGATCACGTGACCTTAAAATTAGGAAATACGATTTTGATGAAAGTAAATAAATAGTGATCAAATTACGCCGAAAAAATTTTTGGGCCAATAAACACCTAATTTAAGAGTTTTGAACATAATAATATTTTCTAAACACGTCACGTGATCTTATTTTTCGAGAAATAAGTAGTTGTAATAAGAAAAAAGTCTTAAAAAGCCTAAAGTTCATCTCAAAGTTATTTGTTTGTAATTTGAGAACTTTTTCAAATTACCGTATATCACTACTATGTTTTTTTCCGGTCCCGGATCAAATAGTAAAGGTTCTTCATTTTCTTCATCTTCACTACTTTGATAATCTGCCAATGCTTGTTGCATCAATCGACCAGCATTTCTACGACGAGGTCGTTCAGTCATTTTTATCTCTGATCTCTTATTATCAATAATTGATTAATCAATAATTACCGATTAAGTTTTTTTTAATTTCAAGATTTCTGTTTGTATTATTTGTGAAAATTGGCCTCCGGTTAAAATAGAGCATTTCTAGAAGTCAAAACTTNAAATAAAATGAATAATTACTCAAACTACTGTATTCAACCTACTGTCATTTTTTGCTATTGTTTTGATAACTTGATAAACAGTGCCGCAGAAGTTAAAGTTAATCGAAGTTTGGAAAATGACTGGCTGGGACCGCACGTACAAGGCACTGCTGACGCGATTTGATTTGCCCTTATCAAATTTTAATGAAATTTTCAACAATATAAAAAAACAGATTAAATTCAAAAATTGAAAAGCCGAATTTTGCGTTGAATTTCATGCAGAAATGGACCTGAACCTCATTCCCAGCAAGGATCCGGAAAAAATCAGAAAATACAATTCGAATCAGAAGAAACATCGACAGAAGAAATATCTGGGATGAGATTCAAGCAGAAAATGACAAAAAAGTTGGAAATGCAAAAATAATTAGTCAATAATAAAGAAATGCATTCACTTTATTAAATATAATATTTATACCGGGACGGATTCATAAATTCAACAAGACGATTAAGTTTATTCTATAATCCTTTACCCAAAACGAACTCCGGCAGTCAAAACGTTTTACTATCTCTTATAATCGCGAGTTCGAACCCCATTACATGTTTCTCTAGTGGATTGTATTTAGTGATTGCTTGAAGTATTACAACCACGATCAAATTTAGGGTCCCAATATCAAGCACCCTTGCCTAATATACATACTCAAGACAATCACTAAGACAACATTAGTGGATTCGAACACGAGCTATATGAGATGTCAAACGTTCTTGAGAATGGAGTTCCGTCGGTAAAGGATATGACTCAGTTACTCTGTAAAGACCGCCCTAAATTCACAGCCACCAAATGTTTAGGCCCTGACAAGCGACCACGGAGATTTTAAAAAGGATTTTTTAGAATTCTTGACGACCTATGGAACGGAAAGAAATTTAATATTTGTTTATTTTGAATCGAGGCTCAAGAGCCCCGAGGCGAAATTTTAAAAAAGCGCCAATTTCATTTCGCGAAACGTTTGAATCTTATGTGAATTTCTGAATTCTCGATATTCTCTTTATGTAATGAGACCGGTTTACTTTTTGTCCCAAAAAACAAAAAACAAGTATTTGAAGTAATTTAAAACATATATAATTTAATTTTGGCAATAAAAGGTAGTTTGACGCATTATGGCGATTGCCTTAAGCTTATTTTATTGGTGCCCAAACTGGTTTTATCTCAAAAATTGAGTGAAACCGGTTATTCAAGTAAATGAAGCGGGAAAACAGTAGTTTGGTTGAGCTCGTTAACCGGAATGATTAATGGAGATTAGAAATTTCACGTATATCTATTATTAACTTTCTGAACTTCTATAGCCTTTCACAATGTAACTAAATTGTTTTTGATTAATAAGTCAATTAAAGTAATGGGGCGGTTCAAAATGCTAAATATTTGATTTTGAGATCCACAATCACTTATATTTATTGTTAAAATATTACCAATCATGAATTGGAAAATTCATCGCTCGTTTAAGGGGGTGGATATAACTCGGAAACTAGGAGTCCATATAACTTACGAAAAATAACTACTAAGTTTATTTTTTGTGCTTATTATCGTTAGCTCAACCAAGAATAATGTGACCAGCTCATGAAAATCATTTTTTATCTTTTAATAGGAAAGATTTGAGTTCGAATTTCCATTCTGAAATCGTAAACATTTCCAAAAAATATCAAAAAAATATTAAAATTTTCCCGCAATTTTTTGTTAAATTTTTTTGCATGATTGTTTTTGTAATTTGTGGGTAAAAAATCATAAATTTTTTTTCAATTTTTTGTCGTTTTTTTAGAAATATTGAAAATTTTCCGCAATCAGTCCAAAATTTTTCTAATCAGTGAAAGTTTTGCATTCTCCATAAAAATCAGGCAGAAAACTTGTGAAATTTTTCTAGTATCTATTTGGTTTCCGTATGTCAACTGATGTAAAGGTTCAAGCGAATATCGTTTGAATCACTAATGAAATTAGAACACTTGTTTTGTGACAACCGATTAGTGGCCATTTTTGCACGCATTTATCATAAATAATTAATTTTTATAAAATATTTCGGTTGTTATAGCGTGATTTTCTTTTATTGATACATTCTAAATGAACGCAAGAAGTCATTTTTTTCTAACAATCTTTTTCTTATTTTGGATCATAATAAAAACTTTGATATTAATTCAAGGAATATTTTTATTGTGCAGACTTTTTTAGCGGAATAAAAATTGTCTTGAAAATTAATAAATATCCAGTTTGAAATTTTAACATCGGGTTTAGTTGAAAACATGAGTCTCCCATGAACAGTGGTTTTTCATATTTGTAGACCGTAGTTATTGTACAGAAAGTTAAAAAAAAACGTTTAGCCAAGAATAAACCACTTTTATTTGAAGATAAAAAAAAATTTCACATTTTTTTTCTCATATCTCGCTCTGAAAAAATCTACCAATCTTCCAGATCGATGCCACCGCCTTAAAAGACTTGTGGAGACGATGAATCAGGGGCATTAATCGATTATTTAAAATCTCATACATTCTGACCTATTGCCAAGGTCAGATTTATGGTGCTTAACGATCTATAAATTATTTTGTTACCCTTTATCCAAAAATGCAAGTTTGAACTCATGCAAAGTGTTTTAAATATTGTTTTATCGAAACCGATACGTTCAAAATAATTAGACAAGGTAACCCAGGCTTGTGAAAAGATGTATTTCCACAACAGATTTTCTAATCTCCCATCCCCATTTTTCCCTTCTCTTTTTGCTTTAACCTACGCAAAAACAACAGCAACAACCCACGCAAAAGCCATCCTTTTTACAAGCCTGGGTGACCCTAGCTTGTTATGTGGTTTTTCAGCATTGGATAATCTATATAGTATACAATGAAAAGTCATTTTTTAGATTTCAGATGCAAAAGAATTTTTTGAAATTATTATTTCGAAAAATGACGACTTCTGAATTGGTTAAAAATTGACTTACTTCAAATTAAAAAGTAAATTTATCAAGCCGTATTCTCGCGAAGTTTCTCGTTCCAAGACGCAATAATTTTTATCTTTTTGGGCAAGCTATCATTTGAAGTTACCTCAAACATTGATTACAATGAAGTTTGTGTCTATCTGGTAAGAATTATTATTTTTGGAGTTATGACTCATCTTGAGAAAAAGAGGGCAAAAGTCTACCAAATGAGCAGCAATGTATAAGCATATTTATCTATCGGGAAATAAAACAAACCAAATTAAAAAACACGCCAAAAAATGAAGAATTTGATTTCCAATGGTCGATTATGGTTGCGAAAAAAAAAAAAATAAACGAAAATGTAAATAAAGTCAAAAATTCATGATTTTATTCAGTTTATCAAAACGCTAGAAAAAATGCTGACGCTGGTCATATGGTTGATGAGATAAATTACATAAAAACATCTATCGTAGTAGATATTACGCTTGCATCCCAATTTCAATTATCGATTTTATTTCAAAAAAAAAAATTGAGGCCAAAACCGATCCGCATTTTTTATTTTGTCCTACTGATCCTCAAGACAGTTTACTTTATTAAAAAATTATACGACACAAGAAACGTTTGGAAAGTTGATTGATCTTTATTCAGCTTCAGAACAGGCCGTAAAAAGATTTGAGCATTTTTTTTTTAATCAAATTATTTGGATAAAGATTGTTCTAGAAAAATGTACACAGAGTCGCAAAGAATTTGTTTTAACTAAAAAAAATACTATCTTAGCACCTAAAAATGGCAACGTTTTTTTAAAAGGTAATAAAATTGCGACAGTTTTCGCCGTTGCAATGAATGTTGGTCGTGGATTTTGTAATTAGAAGACAAGTGATGAAAAAAGTAATCTAAATGACTAATCGTTATTATGGCCATGTTCAAACATAATCTACAGTTGTCAGATTATTCATTGCGGGAAGAAGTTGTTATTAAGTTACGCGCTAAGAATTCTTTCAACTTATGACGCATTTCACAAGTTGCCAATCAAAATAGCATGACACAGAAATATTTTCCTCTGAATATAAACGAATTGCCAACAAGATACTTCATTTTAGTCAAGCGGAAACATAGTGCAACATTCTTGAAATTGTCTACAACTATGATATCTACTACTTTTCTATAAAAGATGATTAAGCGGATTTTTTAACCGAGCCTACACTTAATTTTTATGGGTCATATTGAATAAACTACTTCGCGTACTTAGCAATCATTTCCAAAATTTAATCAATATATGATATGGTCATTGGATTACTAAAAATCAATCTTCATCATATGCGAGACAATTCGTTACGCTAAAACTTTCACTGACCACAGGTCACAACTCAAATTCATGAGAATTGATGGATTGAGATATAAAATTGTTATAAAAAAAACATTTAGTAAGCGGAATTCCAATTTTGAATTTTCACAATGAAACAAAATGATTAATTTTAAAAGTCCTGATAAAAATGTTAATGAAATTGCCATACCGATTGCATTTATTAATTTTTATAAAATTGAATATTTGAACGGATAAAAAATTCAAATTATTCCATAGTTTTTCCGTATTACAATATAAAATGTTTGATTTGTTCTGAACAACAAATTCATTTCAAATTTTTTTTCGTACTTGGACCATTTTTATTAATGTTTCTGGCCATGTGCTATTTAGACCACAAATTTAAAACCTACACATTTCCGACACATTTTTGAGTTTCGGACCATTTTTTTTCATTTTCTGTGCTATAACCTATGTGTTTTTATGCAAATATGCAAGTTACGGCAATAAAGGAATTAAGGTTATTTTTCGACCCCTTAACATCCATACTGGTTTAATAATCACCGTACTTTTATTCGATTTCATTTAATTTCAAGAGAAATCTGTAGTCACCAGTAAAGATAAGCTATTTTAAAGGTTTTCGATAAGTTTAACGGCTGAATAAATGTTCGTGTTGATTTCGATTTTCGTAATAAAAGACAAGTGAATGAAAAAGTAATCCTTTCAAACTAATCGTGTCCTCCCTGGGCCAGGTACCATGTGAGATATTATAGATTTCCAGCGAAGGCGCAACTTAAACGGTCACAAAAACAGGGTTTTGCAGGGTCGATTTATGGAGGTTCCCCGCAACCCCCCTTCAAATTGTATGGTTGTTTTTGGAAGATATATATATATTATATGTGGTCACGCCTATGTAGGAGAGACCTCTCCAAACCCCCCTAAATAGTGTTAGGATGTGGGCTACGCGCGTACACCTACCTAACGTCTTTGCTAATACAGGGGCGAGTTTGGCCCAAAAGTTGTGATAAAGGAGATATTGATGCAATTTCTCTTCACTCATTTGTTTTGCCTGGTACAACGAATTTCGTTTCTTAGTTGTAATCATTATTTAGAATATAATTTGAAAAAGTAACAATTTCCAAAAAAATGGAATCGCCGAGCTCAAGAAAGCTGACTTCTCCACAAATACTTCAACCTCTTTAATTTACAAATAGGATATAACAAAAAAATTTATCAAATTTACATTTCAATCGAAATTCAACGACGAAGAAAATTGCGATTTTCAAAATTGTCTCCTAACATTAAAACAATCGAAATTTCAAAAAATCAACTAAATCCGAACTTACTCCAGTTCTCAGTCAAAATCTGAAAGACCAACAAAGATCAAAATTCAGCAAAAGACAAACGAGACCAAGTTAGACGGACACATTCGAGAAAGTAATCATTTTCGGAAAAGAAAAAAATCTGAGTCCGGACAAGAAAACATCAGTCAGAAAAAGTAGTTTAAGAAAATCTGGAAATACATCGAAGATTCTGAAGAAAAATCCAGACTCTAGAATAGTAGACTTAGGTCACTTACGTTTAACATCCATGTTAAATTTAACTTAAAATTGCTCATGTACTAACAGGTAGAAACGCAAAAACCGACCAGCCATATTTTTCATTATTCTGGAGCACTTTAGTTTCTGTGCTAAATCGACCAAAAAAAGTTTTGAACAAAAATTATGTCCCGTTTTCCCAGAAATCTGCAATTTTCGAAAAAATTTGCTTGAAATTATTTTTGTAATAAAAAAGGCAATTTTCAAAAAAAGTGTGCGTATTTCAAAACTTTCCTAGTGAAAATTCTTAAAAATGTTTGCAAAGATCATTCTTATTCTTATTTCGTAACATATGTAGACATTCAAAAAATCACGCTAGTGTTGTCAAACAAAAAGTTTTGCTCGGCCTAAGTTAACGCTAACTATTTTCCTCGACAAACAACACAAATATTCACACCCGTCCGATACTCATATGTTGTTTTGGCTTATGAATGACTGATTGTTGCCATTACATGCGTGGGTGTTGATTTTTTTCAAACATTATGATGGATTGTTTGACAAGAAATGTCTTAATTTTAAATATCGTGAAAACATGATCATTTTAGTAATTGGTTCAGATTCACCGCGTAAATAAGAAAGCTGATTTTTTCCAGTCGACGATGAGGAACAAGTACTGGAAGAAGTCATTGGTAAGATTCAAAAATTTATGATTTGACTTAACTATTTCGTTTGGTAGACTGTCATTTAACTCGTAGACTTTAGACATGAATCTGTACGCCAGATTCGATTTTCCCGGCCTAAGTTGCCATTTCTTAAATGGGCCATATAAGCAAAGTTTCATTATCACATGTCATTTTCGAATAGCTTAACAAAAATATTCAGCCAATTTGCTATAGACAAATAAAAAAAAAAAAAATTTTAAACGAATTTAAAGGCATTTAATGCAAGATACAGAAGTACAAAAAGTTGAGTAATACATTACTCGTAATAAAAGTGCAATAATGAGATGAAATAAACCTTAATTTATATTTGCAAATTACCTCATATAAAACTTCAAATAGATTTTATCGCTGCTGTCTAAAATAATTAATAGTTTTTTTACAAAATTCTCTAGTATAATGACTCTCTTAAATTATTTTGAATCTAATTTCTTGTGTTGACAAATAGAAAAGAGAGAGACACGTAGCGCCGCCGCATCAAGTCACTGGTCTCTTTGTTATCATTTTGTTCCAAGTTCTTGACTTCTGGAAATGCTGCTATTAAAGCCGGAAGGCCATACTGGGTAATGCAAATGAAGTCCTTAGAATTTCGTTACGATTCTTTTTAAGGGGTCTTCTGGCATGATTTGAGTACTTTTGAAAAAAAAAATATATAGTACTCAAATATACATAATTGAAAAAGTACTTCAAATTAAGCGTCAAAAAAATCCGAAAGGGTCAACTTCAAACGTTTTTAAAGACTTTTTCTCATTACATGAAAGTCTGAATAAAAATACGTGACGAAATAATCCAAAAATAAAGGTTTAAAATATGTATAAATAAATCCTAATTTCTGAAAAAGTAAAGATCACGTGAGGTTTTGGGACAATATATTATGTTCAAAACTCTATAATTAGGTGTTTAATTGGTACCAAAAAATTATTCGGCTAATTTAGATCACTATTTGTTTACTTTCACCGAAACCTATATCCTTAAATTTGAAAGGTTCACGTGATCGCTTTTGGGACTTTAGATGTAATAGGAAAAAAGTCTTAAAAAACTTCTAAAGAACCGCACTTCACTCATTTCAAAAAATTGATTATAAGCAATTTTTGCACTTGAAGCGCGCGCTTTAAGTGACCAATTTTTGGGCACTTAAAGTGCGCGCTTTAAGTGACCAATTTTTTGGTCACTTAAAGGTCACTCTAATTTTGTAAAGGCCCCTAATCAATATTATACTATTTATTCAAATAGGACTGCACTTCATCTTTTTGCAGTCATTGATACTTCGCCGTGATCAGTCATTTCTCAATTCTGAAAAAACGAGCCGAATTTTGGAATGGCTAGTAAAATTTTCACTGTGAAAACAAATATCGATGAAAGTTGATGATTTTGATGCTCAAAAACTAATTCTAAATGTCTGAAAAATTTCTAAGTGCTTGCTTAGCAGGCCTTGCTATGGGGGTTGGGTCAGAATATATTTTTATGCGCCAGGGAGTTAAACTTACTTTTTGCAACATTTTTGTGTTCTTTTTCAAAATATCCTCGTTTAGTTAATTCTCGTCGAATAATATTTGACGATGAACTTGAATTAATAATCTGGAAAACTTTATTATTTGCAATTGCCAATTTCATTTGTCGAATATAATCTAAAATTTTAAATGACAGTCTACCAGACAAAATAGAAGTCAAGATCAATAAATCTTTTTGAATCTTACCAATACTTCTTCCAGTAGCTTGTTCTTCAATCGTCGACTGGAAAAAATCAGCTTTCTTATTTACCGGTGAATCCGAACCAATTACTGAAATGATCATGTTTTAAAATAAGAATTTCTTTCAAACAATCCATCATAATTTTAAAAAATCAACACCCACGCATTTATGCGACCAATCAGGTCATTCATAAGCCAAACAACATATGAGTAATCGGACGGGGGTGAATATTTGTGTTATTGTCGAGAAAACAGTAGCGTTAACTAGGCCCGACAAAACTTTTTGTTTGCCAACGCTAGGTGATTTTTTGAAATGTCTTAGGAAATTATGAATAAAAATGATCTTTGCGAAAAATTTTAAGAATTTCACTGGGAAAGTTTTTAAATACACAACACTGTTTTTGAAATTGCTTTTTTTTACAAAAATAATTTCAGGCAAATTTTTTTCGAAAAATTCAGATTCCTGGAAAACGGGACATAATTGTTTCAAAAAATTTTTCTTGGTCGATTTAGCACAGAAACTAAAAGTGCTCAAGAAATTCTGGACCAGAATAATGAAAAATATGAGCTGGTCGGTTTTTGCCGTTTCTACCTTAGTAATGAACAATTTTCAGTTAAATTTAACATGGATGTTAAACTAAAGTGTACCTAATCTACTACTTCTAGAGTCTGATTTTTCTTCAGAATCTTCGTTATTTCCAGATTTTCTTAAACTATTTTTTCTACTGATGTTTCTTGATCCGGACTCAGATTTTTTTCTTTCCGAAAATGAATTACTTCTCGAATGTGTCCGTTTAACTGGTCTCGTTTCTTTTGCTGAATTTGATCTTTGTGGTCTTTCAGATTTTGAGCTGAGACTGGATAAAGTTCGATTTAGTTGATTTTTGAAAATTTCAGATTGTTTTAATGTAGGAGACACATTTTGAAAATCGCAATTTTCTTCGTCGTGAATTTCGATTGAATGTAAATTTGATAATTTTTTTGTTATATCCTTTTTAAATGAGGTTGAAGTATTTTGTGGAGGGTCAGCTTTCTTGAGCTCTGGCGATTCCATTTTTTTGGAAATTGTACTTTTCAAATTATTCTAATAATGATTCACAATCTAAAAAACGAAATTGTGTACCAGGCAAACAAATGAGTGAAGAGAAATTGCATCAATATCTCCTTATCACACTTTTGGGCCAATCCCGGCCCTGATTAGCAAACGTAGTGTAGCGTAGCCCACATCTAACACTATTAGGGGGGGTTTGGAGGGTCTCCTCCTACATAGGCATGACCACATATAATATATATATCTTCCTAAACAACCATACAATTTGAAGGGGGGTTGGGGGGAACCTCCAATAAATCGACCCTGAAAACCCTGTTTTTGACCTTAAGTTGCGACCTCGCTTGAAATCTATAAATATCACATGGTACCTGGCCAGGGAAACGATTAGTTGAAAGGATTACTGTTTTCATCACTTGTCTTTTAATTACGAAAATCGAAATCAACCACGAACATTTATTTCAGCGTTAACTATCGCAACTTTATTACCTTTTTAAAATCGAGCTTATTTATAAGGTGACTTATTTATAAATAGCACAGAAATGAATAAAAATGGTCCGAAACTCGAAAATGTTCGGAAATGTGTAGGTTTTAATTTGAGTCTAAAATAGCACATGCCCAAAAACAATTAATAAAAATGGTCCAAGTCACGAAAAAAATTTTTGAAATGAATTGTTGTTCAGAACAAATCAAACATTTTTATATTGTATTAATACGGAAAACTATGGAAATTATTTTTTGAAAATTTTGTCGATCACCGATTTTTCCAAAATTAAACCTTCAAATATTTTTTTTATAAAAATATTTTCAAATAAAATGTCGCAAATCACGGTATGTGTGCAAACCTTCATTTAAGACAATTTTATGAGAATTCAGACTAAGGGGCCTTTAAAAAATCTAAATACATTTTTTAGAAAGTGATATTCATGTTTGTGAAATTTTCAAGAATGTTTGCGACTATGTTTCCCCTAGCTTTTGACTAAAATGAATGTCGTATTCTTGTTGTATGAACAGATTTCTTTATATCTCAGAGGTCCCAAAATCAATTTCTGGTTTCATGCTATTTTCTTGCATGTGAGGCAAACTTGTTGAAAATAGCTCAAAAGTTTGACGAAGTTTTTAAGCGGCGTATAACTAAGTAAAAATCATGCCAATCGCATATCGACATAATCGCACACTGTAGATTTATGTTTGAACATGGCCATAATAACGATTAGTCATTTAGATTACTGTTTTTCATCACTTGTCTTCTAATTACAAAATCCACGACCAACATTCATTGCAGCGCGAACTGTCGCAATTTTTATTACCTTTTAAAAAACGTGCCAATTTATTAGGTGACTAAGATAGTATTTTTTTTAGTAAAACAAATTCTTTGCGACTCTTGTGTACATTTTTGCTAAGAACAACTTTATCCAACTACGATAGATGTTTTTTATGTAAGTTATCTCATCAACCAATGACCACGTCAGATTTTTTCTAGCGTTTTGATAAACTGAATAAATCATGAATTTTTGACTTTATTTCATTTTCGTTATTTTTTTTATTTTTCGCACCATAATCGACCATTGGAAATCAAATCTCATTTTTTGGCGTGTTTTTTAAGTTTTTTTTCAAATTGATTTTATTTCCCGATAATAAATATGCTTATACATTGCGCTCATTGGTAGACTTTTGCCCTCTTTTTCTCAAGATGAGTCATAACTCCAAAAATAATAATTCTTACCAGAAGACACAAACTTCATTGTATCAAGTTTTGAGGTAACTTCAAAAATAGTTGCCCAAAAAGAATAAAAATTATTGCGTTGGAACGAGAAACTTCGCGAGAATACGCTGATAAAATTACTTTTTAATTTGAAGTAAGTCAATTTTTAACCAATCAGAAGTCGTCATTTTTCCGTCATTTTTCCCAAAAATTTCTTGATCTTTGAAAAATTCTGAACAAAATGTACTTTTTCATTTTTTCATAACTATCATAGATTTCCAATGCTGAAAAACCGATAAAAGCCTAGGGTCACCCCAGGCTTGTAAAAAGGATGGCTTTTGCGTGGGTTTTGCATTTTTTTGCGTTGGTTTTGCATTTTTTTGCGTAGGTTAAAGCAAAAGATAGGGGAAAATGGGGATGGGGATAGAAAATCTGGTCGGGAATACATCTTTTCACAAGCCTGGGTTACCTTGTCTAATTATTTTGAACTTATGGTTTCGATAAAACAATATTTAAACACTTTGCATGAGTTCAAACTTGCATTTTTGGATAAAAGGGTAACAAAATAATTTATTAGATCGTTAACACCATAAATCTGACCTTGGCAAATAGGTCAGAATGGTATGGGAATTTTAAATAATCGATAATGCCCCTGATTCATCGTCTGCCACAAGTCTTTAAGGGGGTGGCATCGATCTAGAAGATTGGTAGATTTTTTCAGAGCGATATATATGAAAGAAAAAAATGTGAAATTTTTTTTTATCTTCAATAAAAGTGTTTATTCTTGCAAACGTTTTTATTTTTAATTTCTTAACATAACTTAGTATCTGTACAAATATGAAAAACCACTTTTCATGGGAACTCCATTTTCAACTAAACCCGATGTTAAAAAATTTTCAAACGATATTTATAATTTTCAGACAATTTTATCCGCTAAAAAGTCTGCACAATAAAATATTTCCTGAATTAATATCAAAGTTTTTATTCCATGAAAAATGGCCAAAAATTCTTCTGAATATCAAAAGAAATCACGCATATAACATCCGAAATTTTATTAAAATAATATATTTATATAAATTGCGTGCCAAATGGCACTAATCGATTCGCTTGACCTTTACATCAGTTGACATACGGAAACCAAATAGATACTAGAAAATTTCACAAGTTATTCTGCCTGATTTTTTATGGAGAATGCAAAAACTCACTATAGAAAAATTTTGGACTTGATTTGCGGAAAATTTTCATAATATTTAAAAAAAAACGAAAAAATGAAAAAAAAATTTTATGATTTTTTTACCCACAAAATTACAAAAAAAAATCAGAAAAAATTTTGAACCAAAAAATGCGGAAATTTTAATATTTTTTTGATATTTTTGGAAATGTTTACGATTTCAGAAATGGAAATTCGAACTCAAATCTTTCCTTTAAAAGATAAAAAATGATTTTCATGAGCTGAAACACATTTATTCTGGTTGAGCTAACGATAATAAGCACAAAAAATAAACTTAGTAGTTATTTTCGTAAGTTATATTGACTCCAGCCTGCCGAGTATATGCCACCGGGTGGCAGCCACCCCCTAAACCGAGCATGAATTTTCCAATCATGATTGGTAATATTTTAACAATAAATTAAAGTAATTGTAGGATCTCAAAATCAAATATTTAGCATTTTGAACCGCCCATTACTTTTAATTGACTTATAATCAAAACAATTTAGTTACATTGTGAATAGCTTAGAAGTTCAAAAGTTAAATTAGATATACGTGAAATTTATATCTCCATTAATCATCCGGTTAACCGAGCTCAACCAAACTACTGTTGTCCCGCTTATTACTTGAATACCGGTTTCAGCTCAATTTTTGGAGATAAAACCAGTTTGGGCACAATAAAATAAGCTTAGCCAATTCGCCGTTGACTACCTTTTATTGCAAAATAAATTCTAATTTTTAAATTACTTCAACATACTGTTTTTTTCGTTTTTTTGGAACAAAAAGTAAACCGGTCTCACTAAACATAAAGAATATCGAGAATTCCGGAACAATGAGATTCAAACGTTTCGCTAGAATGAAATTGGCGCTTTTTTCGAAATTTCGCCTTGGGGTGCTCTTGAGCTCGATTTCAAAATAAACAAAATTTTAATTTTTTTCGTTCCTAATGTCGCAAGAAGTTCTAAAAATCACTTTTTAAATCTCCGTGGTCGCTTTTCAGGCTAACCATTGGTGCTTAAATTTAGGCGGTCTTTACAGATAACTCAAATTGATTATTATTATATTATATAAGTCATATCCTTTACCGAAGGAACTCCATCTCAAGAACGTTTACTATCTCTATAGCTCGTGTTCGAATCCCACTAATGTTGTCTTAGTGATTGTCTTGAGTATTATTATAGGCAAGGGTGCTTGATATTGGGACCCCTAAATTTGATCGGTGTGTAATCACTCAAGCAATCACTAAATCAATCACTTAGAAAACATTAATGGGATTCGAACTCGCGATAAAGAGATAGTAAACGTTTTTGAGCTGGGGTTCCGTTGGTAAAAGGATATAGAATAAACCTTTAATCGTCTTTTGAATTATAATCCGTCCGGTATAAATATATATTTAATAATAGTGAATCATTTCTTTATATTATTGATAATATTTTTGCATTTTCCAACTTTTTTGTCATTTTCTGCTTGAATCTCATCCCCAGATATTTCTTCTGTCGATGTTTCTTCTGATTCGTAATTTATTTTCTGATTTTTTCTGATCTGTGCTGGATGAGGTTCAGGGGTCCATTCTGGCATGAAATTCAACGCAAATTCCGGCTTTTCAATTTTTGAATTTAATCTGTTTTTTATATTGTTGAAAATTTCATTAAAATTTGATAAGGGCAAATCAATCGCGTCAGCAAGTGCTTTTGTTACGTCGGTCCCAGCCAGATCATTTCCAAACTTTCGATTAACTTTAACTTCTGGGCACTGTTTATCAAGTATCAAAAATAGCAAAAATACAGTAGGTTGAATACAGTAGTTTGAGTATATTATTCATTTTATCAAATTGGCAGTTTTAACAAACTACTCGAAAGCCTCTTTATCTAGGGATTTTTATATTGTCATGTAAAGTCCTTGCTCCCTGATTAGTTCAAATAATAACCGAAAGAGTCATACCAGTAAGGTCATTTGTACCAGTTATAAAACATCTACAGGGCGGGCCAATATCGCAGACAGTTTTTGAAAAAAATCGGCGATATTGGCCACTTTTGGTGATTAGGGGACAGTAATAAATTTTGTCGTTCCAAAAATTTAAACGTGGGGGCGTTTGGAATGACGTCATAATTTGCGAAATTTTTTTTAATTATATAAAAGGAGTTTAAGAATGGGTCAAAATGCAGTTTAATACCAAAAGGTGTAAAATTACGTACTCCACCAAACTCGATCAAATAAACATTCAAAAAAGTAAATTTGAAAAATGTAATCTTTCAATCTGACGTCATTCATGAATTATGACGGTCTCGGAGTAATTTGATATTAAAACCTCGAACGCCCACTCAATTTCGAGGATATTGGCTCATTCGGCGATATTGGCACTTGCAGGAATTTGGCGATAGACTAAAATTGATTTATTTTGCTCTTTATTTCGAATTTTTAAGGAATACAGTCAGCAGTTGTGTATCTTTATTTTGTAAAAAAGAACTTGTCATCGAAGTTAACTTTGTTTTTTGACTAGAATTCTTAAATTTGAAAATCAAAAATATTTTTAACTTTTTATCTTTTTTATTATTTAAAAACCTTTTAATATACAAAAAGTACTTTTTGACATTTTTTTGCAATACCGATTTTTGAGAATTTCATCAATATTATCATTTTTTGACACATGATTCTGATTGGTTCTTTCAAAAAGTTCTGCACAATGTCCAATTGATGGCTTACCTTTCGATATATGGTGAAAAACTTATTGATAACTCAAATTATTACACAAATTATTTTGTAACTACAAAGTTTTTTTCTCAAGTCAAACTTAACATCTGAGCAAATCGTTCTTGTTAAAATGGTCGACTGCATTATAAAATTTGTCAAAAAACGTGGATTTTTTTTCGATTAAAAAACCATTTTCAGTACTTTTCTTTTTCGGATCATAATAAGTGTCGGCAAAAGTCTCTTTCGTTTGGCCATTAACAAACTGTAAATCTCCATTTTCATTAAAATCCCATCTTCTCTGCTTTTTCGGAGTAGATTCAATGTGAGCTTTTTGCTTCTTTGAGATGGTTGAATCAAAAAATCCAACCATACTGCTCAATTTTGATTTAACAGGCTTCACTTTGATTTTTATATCTAAATTGCACAACTTAGG
>SCLH01000564.1:193582-208470 GCA_004367855.1 Oikopleura vanhoeffeni | reverse complement strand
GTTCGTTGACATTTCAAAAAAAACATTTGCGATTTAGCGCCACCTAGGCAAAAGTTCTAAATTTCCTGTCCCGAGAAACTTTTTAGAAAATTTATTAAGACTATTTACGAAAAAACAGAAACATCTATAATCAGACCAAAAAAAAGGCTTCCATTTTTTACTTTTAGATTTTTTAAGAGGCTTTACACTGCAATAAAAAGTTTACAGGACAGTGACGTCTTTAAAAAATAATTTCAAATTTTAACAATGTTAGTTGAAATCTCTTTTTTCGATTCTGTGCAAAATTCACTTTTTTCATTTTGAGCTTTAGAAACATTCGAAAAAGTCAAATTTGCTTCAATCACCCCTTAAAAGAAAAATTTCGGATTATTTTTTGAAATCGTGAAAAATTTTCAATTTAACCTAGCGATAAAACCTGACGATATTTAATCAGATTAGGCCCATACAAGTCAGCCTTATCTTTTCTTTGTCCGAATGGATCGAAATAAATCTAGAAAGGCTAAAATAATTGTAATGTAGAATGCTGAATTTAATGCTTTATTGCACTGAATTTAAAGCTGATTTGAGCCAAGAAAAATTGGATAAAAATTTGGAAAAAACTTCTAATTAAATAAATTAATTTAATTTTCGTCAGCAGCGGCTGAGCAGCCTGAATAACGTGAAATTCCCGATTTGAAAATTTAAATGAACTTGGAACCCTTATATTTTTAATAACGTAGCTGCAAAATTTTTTAATCTTAAATGTACTCACCTGTTGGCCCTGGATCCAAAAGAGTTCTATACCAGTTCATTTTAATAAATTTATTAATCAATTAATAAAATAAATAAAAAAAGAATTAACAAAATGTAATGAATAATATTTCTCTATTTTTTCTTTTTAGATTTAAATGACAGGCTGAAATTGAATGTGTACGACTTAGGTACCAACAAATCAACCACTTTTTGTTTTATAGCTTCATTAACAGCTTCATGCATAAACTACTTATTCGCTAAAAAATAGGAGTAGACATTTTTTGGTCGACAAAATTTATGGAAAGTGCATAAGCGTTAAAGAAATTCAAGATTAAAAAATTGATTTTTCGGAAATAAACATATATCCCCTATTCACACTTTTGTTAATATCCCGGCCCTGATTAGGAAACGTAGTGTGTTTTTAAGTAAGAGGGCCGAGATATTAACAAAAATGTGAATAAGGGATATGGATCAATTTTCATACATGCAAAATAAAATTATGTATTTGAATAATGTAAGAAATTATGAATTTTATGCTTCTCGTGGTGTTATTTCTGTCTTCCCATAAATTGAAAAATATTGTGTTTTTAGCCCAAATATGTTTTAAAAACATGTTTATTTTTTGACTTATATAATTTTTTCAAACTTTGCCCAAACTCTTAAAAATATTTCTATTAAGGGGGTGGTTGTCGTATTTTAAGAGTTTTTCAATGGCCAATTAGCGCAACAGTACAAATCGTTGGACCAAATATTACATCTCTCTGATATATTTAAACAAAAATCTTGCATCTAAAAAAGGTCAAAAAAGTAATGAATCAACATAAGTGTGAAATAGAGCAAACTAGAGCAGACTCTGCCGATCCCTGCTCACAACTCTCCTTTCTGATGTGCTCACGTTCTGTCCGGTTATTTAAGTCATGTATCATTGTTGTACTTTGAAAACTCAGGGAGGAGATTAATTTTGAAACAATAATTTGGTTGAACTTTTGATTTATTTTTGGGATGTAAGATTTTTGTTAAGATATATCAGAGAGAGGTAATATTTGGTCCAACGATTTGTACTGTTGCAATAATTGGCCATTGAAATCCCTAAAAATGCGAAGCCCCCCCCTTGAGGGGGTAGCGGTCGTATTTTTATTATGTTACTTTGAGGTGTAAAAATAGCACGAAATTGCCAAGAAACACTCAGAAAGCATAAACTTAATTGAACTTGTATGAAAAAAAATCCCAAAAAAAGTTCGAAATTCTCATTGTTTGAGAATTTATCTGAGATATGTTTTTCAGGAAACATTGAAACACAATTTTCGACCAGAAAACTCAAAATATCAAGAAGCTGTAAGCAGATTTTCTTCTCGACATCACCCAAACTTTAGTTTGATGGTACTTTTGACTAAATCCGACTACTTTTATTCTCGAGTTTTCACTTCCGGTTTACTAAAATGCAATTCTCTAAAATTAAAAAAAAAATTGAAGAGCGAAAACCCTGAAATCAGGTGGTTTTTGGTAGTACTTGAATATACTGGTCCGAAATTTGAAAATCTAATTGCGCTTTTTTACGAGCAAAATTTTTTCCGTGGTTCATGCCAAGTTTGAGTGGAATCGTATGACCTCTAGGAGGAGTAGTAATTTTCAAATTCGATAAGGTGTTCTAGAACTCGCCGCATGATGGTCACAAGAGTCGGCCAAAAATTATTCTGATAAATTATTTTTGTAGATCAAGGATAGATCTACCAAATGGCTATTCTCAAAATTTTCGAAGCAGTTTTGTATTCTAGTAAATTGGAGTACAAAGTACATTTTTACGACCGTTAACCCCCTCAATCGCTGCAAAATTTATTTTCATTATTTCTTGTATATTATTCTGGATAATTTAATATAGAGACAGACAGACAGATGTATGTCAGACCAGAAGTAAATTTTTCCACATTTCAGGATTTTTTCATGGAATATCTTCAAAATGAAGTCAAAAAAAGATCTTGTGCTACTAAACACAAAAGTTTGAGAACCTAGTTTTATATCTTTAATATTTGAGGTCGGAAAACCAAAAATCCGGTCAAAATTGAATCTTCGATAATTCAAATAAATCTGAAACACCCGAGCTCCTAGAAAAGCCAGAAGACTAATCTTGCCGGCAATTTCAAAATTCTAGTCTACAAACCTTTTAGTCAGTTTTGCAAAAAATCACAGTATATTAAATCTTTATTATAGCTTTAGAAAATCGCTGATTTATAATTTAACTTTTCATTGCAAAGAACTAAGCACAAGTTATCAGCGAGAAAAATTATAATTTGTCGCAAACGTGGCGTTTGTTTTTTGTAAACTTCCAAAAAGAAAGAAACGGGAGACAAAAAAATGATTTATATGGGCTAAACACGGTGGAGAAAGTATAGTTTTTTTTTTATATACGAACCCAAAGAGTGATTCAAGAAAAAGAAAATAAAAGAAAAATAAAAGACGCACTCGTCACTAGATAGGTCGAGCCCCGGCATCTTAGATCTGATGATCGGGAAAATACTTTGCGTCGTGCTTGCGTGTCCAAAATGGCTGCCTAAGATCGTTAAACAAACTAAATACTCAATAAACACCCGTTTCTTCATATTTGTTTGTGAAGAATCGAAAAAGATAATGCTATGGGGGGTCAATCTCTTTTTCACTACCTATTGCAATAAACATACAGAAAAAAAAAATTTTTGAGAGTCGACTACATCATGTTAATCATGCTTTTCTTAGGAATCTCAAACTCAAGACCAAGTTCAAATTGCTCAATTGAACGATGCTACCAATCATCTAGAATAGCTGAATTGTAAATTTAGCACTATAACACCGGTTTAAAGAAAAAAATGCATGTACCGATATTCTAGCGAATTCGGTTAAAAACAGGTATTTCCTGTATAAAAACAAGATAACTTAACCTGAATATAAACCTATTCAGACCCAAGATCGGGAATCTGACTGAACAGTATAAACATTTAGAGCATACTAAATGTCGATGACAGTAGATTGTGTTTTACTCAACAATCTACTGTCATAACATTCACAGTCACCCTTCTTAGAGAGCGAAAAACTGAAAAAAATAACAGAAGATTAGTACAATAACAGGTGAATATAGAATATATTTTGAGTTCAGCTTGTTGTTTCAATGACCGTTAAATTTCGTAAATAGTGGCTTATCAATATAAAAATGGTCCCAACCTTTAACAAAAACAAAAAAGGGTATTTTCATGTTGTGACAATCTCAGCGCAAAGCTGGGCTGTGATTAGCATTAGTTTTATAACAGTAAACTGTTTATAAAACAACAGTCTACTTTCATGACATACTAAATGTCGATGACAGTAAGATTGTTTTTACTCACAATCTACTGTCATCAAATTCACAATCCTCAACATTATTACAATAAATCAACACCAAACTGAACTTCACAAACACAATAGGTTTTAATAACCCCTCCACACCCTTTGACTATCTAAAGGCAAACAAATTTTTCGGCGAGCGAAAACGGCGCAGAAATAACATTGTCACAAACCTACAATTCAAATATGTCATAGAGTTTGCAATTTTATTACACAAAATATAGGTTGAATAATTTATACAATCAGCCGTTCGAAAGTTATTTTTCCTACTTTTTTTAGGATTTTCGCCAAAAATGTCCTAAAAAATTAATTGTGTGAAAACGATACATAATATCAAGAATTCTGAGGAAGCCAGTTTTAAGGAAAGTACTTGAGAATTCTTTTGATATTTAATTTATCTGCAGTCTCTATACGAAGAAATTTTTTCACAAGTGATTTATGAAACTCGAAATAATAAAAAAAACTTTCAAAAAATTATTTTTCGAAAGAATGAACGCAATTTAACCCAAATAAGCCGAACAAGACAAATCGATCAATGTAGAACATAAAGTGGTACTGATTTGAGTTTCAGCTGATTAGCATATTTTTCACATTTTACTGCATATATTTGACGCGCAGCGGATATGAATAATTGGTTTTGTAAGCGATCGAGATATTCATATTTTAAAATTGGAGACCGATATACATAGCTAAAGTTCCACTTGTAAATTTGTAACTTAATATGTCATTGTAAAAAAGTATGGTTTCAAGAGAATACAAGATAAGTGAACCTCTCTTTCTCTCGCAGTTATCTAGTTCACAAACTTTGAAATTTAAAAATGTTACGTGTTATTCACTTAATTCTATCTTTGATCTCAATCATTGACAAAATAAGTAAATCATATCTTTTCCAGTTCCTCCGTGATAAGCGCTCAAAGAAGTGCCTTTAGATAGGCTTTGGGTGTGAGGCAAAATTCTCGTTCTGGGGTGTGAGGAAGTTAACAATTCAATTTTTTTCCTTACTCATCTTCGACACGATAGCTGTTGCCTGGCAGCAAATGCATCTTTTTTCACAAAGTTATTCTATCGATCATAATCGTATTACTCCGATGTCCAGGACATGCATCTACCCCATTTCCGCCGTGCTCTGAAACAGTATAAACCGATGAATCGCGATACTAGATCATACCGTAGAGTGAATTTCAAGCGAAAAATGATTCTATGTAGATGCCAGTTTGCTTTTTGTTGCCATTTTGGCCGATTTAAAGTTATATTTTTCGTTGTGTTTACAAATATTTTTTCATATGAAACTGTAATTTTCGATACAACTTATAAACATTTGTATTCTGTATTTTTTATTTATATTTCTTAACTCTCAGGGTCACGATTGAAATTATTCATCGAGCGCAAGGTCATCGGTACCAAAGTTTAAAATGCCAAATTTAAAATATTGTTTTTCTGGAACCGGTATAAAAGAGAGCAGAACTTTATACTTTTCAATGCTCAGAAGAAATTTCGAAAATTTCGTCATTTTTTAATTTTTATTTTATAGGACCTTAGAAGCATTTAATGAGTAAAAACGTGGAGAATAAGCTCTCTTTTACTTTATTCGCCAGATAAGCCAGTTTATAAAACCACCTCAACCCAGTGAGGGTTATTTCGATAAACACCCTTGGTTCAACGCGACGTATTTAATGTCTCAAATCTGGCCAAAATCCATTTGAAAGCTTAAAACTAAAAAATAAGTTATAGAAAGCGATGGACGTTGTTAGACTCTGATAATCACTTTCAAATAAACCTATTAAATTATCGATTCGAATTCACGAATACTTTATTTAACAGTTATAAATAAAAATATTTCCAGTGACTAGTAGCCAATAGCTTAACATGTAGTTATTGGGAAAAATAGTTTTTGAATTTAATATCGGCAATATGGGGCATTCAAATGACGTCATAGTTTATAAAAGTTTTTTGCATTTTATAAAAAATTTACAATAAGTTCAAACAAAGTAAAATACTCAAATGTGTAAAATTATGTACTCCAGCTGCTGGAGTCCAGCAAACGCAATCAAATAAAATTCAAAAAAGTGAATTGAGAAATTAATACGCCCACGCATTTTCGGCGATGTGGGCACAGGCCGAATTTAGCCTTAAATTACGTAAGTTTTTTCAGCGATATTGGGTCGACTTTAATTCGGCCTCCGGGAGGGCTCCCCTGTAAACGCGCGGAGGCGACCACCGTTAAACTTTTAAACTCAATCTATGAAATTTTTTTTCGATGTGCTAAAATTTGGTTTTATAAATTTTTGGAAAAATTTCAATTTTTTTTTTGGCGTGAAAATCGTAAATAATAATTAAATAAAGTTGAACGGCGGTCGCCTCCGATACTGCGGCTATTAATTATACAAATGAAAAAATATTTAACCTTTTTCAGGACACCTTTAGGATATAATTTCATAGTATAAACTTTATTCTATAACCGTTTGTTGAGTTTCTGGATTATAAAAGCTGAGCTCTGTTTAAAAATTCAAAGTACAAAAAATTAACAATCAAGAGAAAAACGATGAAAAAGTGGAAAATCTGCCCTTAGCACTTAGTAATGCCACTTACCCCCTAAAAAATTAAGAACACTTTTTGATACATTTATAATACAAGTTTAATTATTGAGAAATAGTAGTAAGTTGGTTTTTTATTTACAGGCAAGCACTCCAAAGGGTAGTTGATTAAGCTGGATAAGGCATTTCATTTTTTGCAAACCAATGCTTGTGATCAATAGTTGTGAGCAAAAAATATTAGTTTTAATTTAAGCTTTGACAAATATCGATTTAAGATTATAGACAACATTTTATTTACTATGTTCAGATGCGAGAAATTCCAGTGAAAGCCAAGAGTCATTACTAAAAAGAATTACTCTCGTGAGAAGCAGCTTGATAAAGTAACATCGGTACAGGCTGTCCGAAGTCTCAAATATCCATATTGACCAATTTGTTGAGAAAATAAAACGCTGTTAAAAAACGTTTAAACTAAATAATTTTTCTGTAAACTGTCAGCAATCATTCTTAAGGGTGATGGTGGTTCCTACTTTTCTGCAGTTTTTAAAAAATGAATTCGTTGAGTCTGATTTTTGAAGATTAAGGGAGATCTACAATCGGTTGTTCCAGAACTACTGAAAATATATTCCTATTTTGCGATATAACCTAAATATAGTCAAATTAAGAACCATCATCCCTCATGGTTATAACATATATAACTTATCAGATTTTTTTGGCCTTGTTTGAATGTTATATGTGAATTTTTATGCTAAAGTGAATATTAAAATATAGAAGAATGAAACCTGAGTAAATTGTATGAATGGGAATATTTTGGAATTAATGACTCATAGATGTATGATCACCCTTCAAAAGTGGGACTGAAATTATTGCGGCTTTGACTAACGGTGGACTATTATTGTGATATAAAATAGATCTGTTTCAGGTGATATAAAATTGAGATAAGAGTGAAAAGGCATGTTTTCTTCTATATCTAGAATGATAGAAAAAACAGACGTCTTGCATTGATGGTCAAATTACCTACGAGGAATTTTCTAATTATTGACTTCTTTTTTAAGAGATCCGATTCACTTCTAACTGCATGCGTAATATTTTATTTAATTTATAATATTCAAGTGAAACATGATTGCCTTTATTCCATCATTTTAAACTCAGATATAATGACAGAATTGTCTAACATATAAGTGTTGTAGGCTTATTTGTCAACTAAAAAGAGCAAAATAAGCCTAATTTTTTTTGGTCACAACAGCGGAACAGCCTAATAGTAGTTCCAATATAGCCTTTTCACATGATAAGATAACACTTGCAATTTCCACGACGATTTTTTGTCGTCATTAAGTAAAACAAAATGGGTTGCAAGACATTATATAGAGAATAGTTTGAATGGCAATGTTTGGTCATAGCATAATCCTCTCTAATCAGTAGAAAGTGATTGAATTTTTTAATGACTAAAATTTCAAGATCTCGCAGTATCGATTGAATCAACTACCGATTTTCATATTTGACTTTGGGATAATGCTTTTTTCAAATTCAGCAGAGTCAAAATCAATCTAAATCGTCACTAAAGAAAAGGTCTGATCCTCGGTCGGTCCTCGTCACTTCGCTATATTCGCCTCGTCAGTATATTCTATTTTTCGATTTTGTCCCGAATTAAAGGCGGTTAACAATGTGCATTAAACTTTTTCGCTGACCGAACTTCGTTGCTGTCAGTTTACACACTTATCGAATTGGGATAATCGTGGGATATTATATCAAAGAACCGAATTTTGTCTCTTTTCGATATTCGACGTAATCTGACTCATCTGAGGACAAGATCGACCTGAAATATCTTTATATCAAGCTTTATTATCATAAAACTGGAAACATTTATGGAAAATGAGCCAAAATCGCATGTTGTGAAATGCCGGAAGCTAAAAATATTGTTGTTATTATGTAAAAACATAATACACTTCTTTAATTCGATCATTAAATGATTATTTTGTGATAATTCAATTTTCAAATTAACACAATTCTGCGCGATAATACTAAGAGATACTTTGATATATTTATTAATATCCGAATAAATATATGTAGATATTTCATTCAAGTATTATAGACACAATCCTATGGCCGAAGTAACCAGAATTCTTAATAAATGCTAGTAAAAAAAGTCAAAGTAACAATTCGGTAAAATTAATTAAAGTAAAATTCAAACCAAATACAAAGAGAGTAGACGGAAACAACCATATCAAACCCTGAAATGAAACACAAATGTTGAATTTATAGATTTTACTAATTCGATATAGGATATTACTGAAAATCTCGTCAAAAGGATAAAAAAATTATAAAGTTGAAGAAATTAACATAAAGAAATAACGAAAATTGAATTTTTCATAGCTAACGACCTAAATAATAAAATATTAGACAATGCCTAAAATCATTGATCGCCCGGAAATATGCTTAGTTGATATATAGGGTTTACGTGTTATCTTGAACGGTAATAATTCTTTTTACGAGGTGTTTTTATGTTCAGCTGCTTTCATCAGGGAATAGAGGGATAATCCTCGGAATGTATTTTAAATCAATTACCGACTTAAGATCATCATCAGTCAAGCTCAATACTGCATATTCATTAAAAATGGATATTTGACAAAATGTCTGCTGCATACAGGGGGGCAATATTTGGGCAAATTTCGGGCATAAAAAACATTCGCGGCGAATATTGGGCACCCCGTTGTTTCGTCGAATTTTTATTCTCAAAAGTTTTTTTGTTTCGAGATTTTTTAAACGANTCAAATCATCCAAAAGGTGTTAAAGGGATATAGCTGAATTGTAAATTTAGCACTATACACAGTTTAAAGAAAAAAATTGCATGTACCGATATTCTAGCGAACTTGGTTAAAAACAGGTATTTCCTGTATTAAACAAGATAACTTAACCTGAATATAAACCTTTATTCAACCCAAGATCGGGAATCTGACTGAACAGTATAAACATTTAGAGCATACTAAATGTCGATAACAGTAAATTGTTTTTACTCAACAATCTACTGTCATGACATTCACAGTCACCCTTTTCTTAGGACGAAAAAACTGAAAAAAATAACAGAAGATTATACAAGTACAGTGTAATATAGAATATTATTTTGAGTTCAGCTTGTTGTTTCAATGACCGTTAATTTTCGTAAATAGTGGCTTATCAATATAAAAATGGTTCCCAAGCTTAAAACAAAAATCAAAAAAGGGTATTTTTCCTGTTGTGACAATCTCAGCGCAAAGCTGGGCTGTGATTATGCATTATGTTTATAACAGTAAACTGTTTATAAAAACAGTCTACTTTCATGACATACTAAATGTCGATGACAGTAGATTGTTTTTACTCATCAATCTACTGTCATCACATTCACAATCCTCAACATTATTTACAATAAATCAAACACCAAAACTGAAAAAAAGAGAGAGATAATTTTTTAGTTCATCTGTAAGAAAAAAAAGAAACTTCATTCTTAATGTCGATACTGGAAATTTGTTGATTCTGAGAAAAAAAGGCTTAAATTTCGTTCATTACGAATCTCAATCACGGCCGAATCTTTTTTTGAAGTTAATCTTTTGAAAAACAAAGGAAATTTCTATCACAGAGATGATGCAGAGCAAGAGGTGAGCAAGGGCGAGTAGAATATCGAAAGTTTTTTTAGATTCAATTCCCTTCAGGTTCGATCAGGGCGATGAATTTTCAACCTTTAATACAGAATAAAGAAGCGCAAAACAATCATATTTTTCCTTGACAATGAAACCAATACAAGAATCAATGGCTTACAAGAAAATCCATCAAATTTGGAATCGGACGATACGGATAACTGTTTATCCTTTCCCAAGGAAAAAAAGAAGCTGATGAGTCCTAGGAATAACTCTCAAAGACTCCTGATGCTAATTTGAAATTAATGTGATTCTTCGAAGGTGCGCCCTTGAGGAGACAGTCGATATTTCCCTACAAAAAACCTTCTCGAAAGGTTTTATTTTCTTATCCGGATTCGGAACATATTATATGGCGGTAAAAGTCTGAATATTATTTTTGACTCCACTACAGACGAGAAAAAGATTCAATATGGAATGTATTTTTATTCAAGACAGTGAAACAACTGACAATTTGGCAGCATTTCCGAAAATTGATGACTTGAATATTTTCCGCTTTCATGAAACTACCAATACTGTCTTCACACTTTTCCCGATATACTTTTCAGGCGAATAAATTAAAAATTGCCTCTACGAACCCTTTTAAATTTGTTTTGTGTTTTTATGTAAAAGTCGTGTTTTCTTTGCCTCTTTTTTTTAGGACGGGAAAACTTTTTTCAAAAATTTTGCCAGGTCCGTTAATAAGGACGGACGGGGGTTTCCGAAGTTCTGCCAGATCGTTAATCAGAACGCAGAGCAAAATCGATCGTCCTACTAAACGCACTCTACTTGTAAAATTTCACTTTTTGCTTTCCAAAATCCAAAGCTGGCCAAGTCAAATATATCCGAATTTTCACCGAACATCTGGAAAGTTTTTGAGGAAACTTTTCTACGACCCTTTATCTAATCTTTCCCGAGGTTTTTGGCCGTCGTTAATTAACCGACTTTTCAAGAGGTTTCAGGATCACGCGTGCGAATTACTACCAAAAATGCTAAATTTTTAACTTTTTTTCAGGTTTGCAGGGACGGTTTCTTTTGAAACAATATCTACCGAGTTGAATCGCCGCAAACTTTTATGTCAAATTTCGATTTTTAGACCGATCAAGTTTCACAGCGGTTAAATTAATAACAAAAAATGGCCTAAAATTTTGAGATTTTTTAAAATTTCTTATTGCAAGCCGGAAGCCTTAAATGTGTCCGAAAATTTTCAGTAACAATTTGCAAGGACTTTATTTGGAACATTTTGGGTACCCAGAAATGAATCGCGTCAACTTTTTCGATGCCAATTTCGACTAAAGAGAGGGTTAGTTTTACAGCGGTTTGAATAAATAAAGCAAAAAATGCTTAAATTTTGAGATTTTTGGTTTAAAATGAAGCCGAAAGTCTTAAATGTGTCAAAATGCAAAACACTGAATTTTAACAAGCCGTTTTATTTGGAACATTATGTAAGGCCAGAAATGAATCGTGCTAAATTCGATGTAAATTGGTCAGTTTGACAGCTAATACAGTGATCTTGGTCGAAAATTGCAAATTTTTCAACGATAAAAAATAGGCAATCAGCTTTTTTCAATAAATTTTATTTTTCAGCCAAAAGCTAAAATGTGTTTCTTTTGTTTCAAGTCCCATATAAAGGTCATTTTCGATCATTTTGAAAATTTTGGGCATTTTTGAAAAATTTTAAAAAAATCTCGCCACATATCCGACCGACGCCACCTTAAAATTATTTTTTCGAATTTCTTGGCCAAAACCATCATCAGCATGCTTTCTCGATTTGTGATCCCCCCCTTTCCGCCTCGATTTTAGGCCCTCGATAGGTAACGGCCTAATCTGAACATAGTAAAATAAATTATGTTTAATCTTAATCGATATTTGTCAAAGCTTAAAATTAAAACTAATATTTTTTGCTCACAAATCCTTGATCCAGCATTGTTTTGCAAAAAATGAAATGCCTTATCCAGCTTAATCAACTACCCTTTGGATGCTTGCCTGTAAATAAAAAAACCAACTTACTACTATTTCTCAATAATAACTTGTATTATAAATGTATCAAAAAGTGTTCTTTAATTATTTAAGGGGTAAGTGGCATTTACTAAGTGCTAAGGGCAGATTTCCACTTTTTCATCGTTTTTCTCTTTGATTGTTAATTTTTTTGTACTTTGAAATTTTTAAACAGAGCTCAGCTTTTATAATCAGAAACTCAACAAACGGTTATAGAATAAAGTTTATACTATGAAATTTATATCCTAAAAGGTGTCTGAAAAAGGTTAAATATTTTTTATTTTGTATTATTAATAGCCGCAGGTATCGGAGGCGACCGCCGTTCAACTTTATTTAATTATTATTTACGATTTTCACGCCAAAAAAAAAATTTGAAATTTTCCAAAAATTTTATAAAACCAAATTTTAGCACATCGAAAAAAAATTTCATAGATTGAGTTTAAAAGTTTAACGGTGGTCGCCTCCGCGCGTTATACAGGGAGGCCTCCCGGAGGCCGAATTAAAGTCGACCCAATATCGCTGAAAAAACTTACGTAATTTAAGGCTAAATTCCGGCCTGTGCCCACATCGCCGAAAATGCGTGGGCGTATTAATTTCTCAAATTCACTTTTTTGAATTTTTATTTGATTGCGTTTGCTGGACTCCAGCAGCTGGAGTACATAATTTTACACATTTGAGTATTTTACTTTGTTTGAACTTATTGTAAAACTTTTTTATAAAAATGCAAAAAACTTTTTAAACTATGACGTCATTTTGAATGCCCCATATTGCCGATATTAAATTCAAAAACTATTTTTTCCCAATAACATCCATGTTAAGACTATTGGCTACTAGTCACTGGAAATATTTTTAATTTATAACTGTTTAAATAAAGTATTCGTGAATTCGAATCGATTAATTAATAGGTTTATTTGAAAAGTGATTATCAGAGTCTAACAACGTCCATCGCTTTCTATAACTTTTTTTTAGTTTTAAGCTTCAAATGGATTTTGGCCAGATTTGAGACATTAAATACGTCGCGTTGAACCAAGGGTGTTTATCGAAAATAACCCCTCACTGGGTTGAGGTGGTTTTATAAACTGGCTTATATCTGGCGACTAAAAGTAAAAGAGAGCTTATTCTCCACGTTTTTTACTCATTAATGCTTCTAAGGTCCTATAAAATAAAATTAAAAATGACGAAATTTTCGAAATTTCTTCTGAGCATTGAAAAGTATAAATGTTCTGCTCTCTTTTATACCGGTTCCAGAAAAACATATTTTAAATTTGGCATTTTAAACTTTGGTACGATGACCTTGCGCTCGATGAATAATTTCAAATCGTGACCCTGAGGTTAAGAAATTAAATAAAAAATATACAGAAATACAAATGTTATAAGTTGTATCGAAAAATTACAGTTTATATGAAAAAATATTTGTAACACAACGAAAAAATATAACTTTAATCGGCCAAAATGGCAACAAAAAGCAAACTGGCATCTACATAGAACTATTTTTGCGTTGAAATTCACTCTACGGTATGATCTAGTATCGCGATTCATCGGTTTATACTGTTTCAGAGCACGGCGGAAAATGGGGTAGATGCATGTCCTGGACATCGGAGTAATACGATTATGATCGATAGAATAACTTTGTGAAAAAGATGCATTTGCTGCAGGCAACAGCTATCGTGTGAAGATGAAGTAAGGAAAAAAATTGAAATTGTTAACTCCTCACACCCAGAACGAGAATTTTGCCTCACACCCAAAAGCCTATTCTAAAGGCACTTCTTGAGCGCTTATCACGGGAAAACTGGAAAAGATATGATCTTTACTTATTTTGTCAATGATTGAGATCAAAGATAGAATTAAGTGAATAACACGTAACATTTTTAAATTTTCAAAGTTTGTGAACTAGATAACTGCGAGAGAAAAGAGAGGTTCACTTATCTTGTATCTTCTTGAAACCATACATTTTTTACAATGACATATAAGTTTACAAATTTACAAGTGGAACTTTAGCTATGTATATCGGGTCTCAAATTTAAAATATGAATATCTCGATCGCTTACAAAACAATTATTCATATCCGCTGCGCGTCAAAATATATGCAGTAAAATGTGAAAAATATTGCTAATCAGCTGAAAACTCAAAATCAGTACACTTTATGTTCTACATTTGATCGGATTTGTCTTGTCGGCTTTATTTGGGTTAAATTGCCGTTCATTCTTTCGAAAAATAATTTTTTGAAAGTTTTTTTTATTATTTCGAGTTTCATAAAAATCATTGTGAAAAAATTATTCTTCGTTAGAGACTGCAGATAAATATATATATACAAAAGAATCTCAAGTACTTTCCTTAAAACTGGCTTCCTAGAATTTTGATATTATGTATCGTTTTCACACAATTAATTTTTTAGGAATTTTTGGCGAAAATCCTAAAAAAAGTAGGAAAAATAACTTTCGAAACGGCTGATTGTATAAAAATTTTTCAACTAATATTTTTGGTAATAAATTGCAAACTCTATGACATATTTGAATTGTAGGTTTGTGACATGAGTTATTTCTGCGCGCCGTTTTCGCTCGCCGAAAAATTTGTTTGCCTTTAGATAGTCAAAGGGTTGTGAGGGGTTAATAAACCCTATTGTGTTTTT
>SCLH01000564.1:180815-193561 GCA_004367855.1 Oikopleura vanhoeffeni | reverse complement strand
CCCCATTTTTTATTTCTTTTTTTATTTTATCTTCCCTCCCCTCCCCTTTATTGGAAAAGCGATATGAATAATTGTTTTGTAAGCGATCGAGATATCATATTTTGAATTTGAGACCCGCTAATAGCAAAGAAAAGAGAGGTTCACTCACCTTGTATTTCTTGAAAAACTATACATTTTTTACAATGACATATAACTTACAAATTTACTTGTAAATTTGTAAGTTATATGTCATTGTAAAAAATGTATGGTTTTTCAAGAAATACAAGGTGAGTGAACCTCTCTTTTCTCTCGCAGTTATCTAGTTCACAAACTTTGAAATTTAAAAATGTTACGTGTTATTCACTTAATTCTATCTTTGATCTCAATCAGTGACAAATAAGTAAATTGATATATTTTCCAGTTTTCCCGTGATAAGCGCTCAAAAAAGTTCCTTTAGAATCTAAGTAGAGTTTAAGGAAAGTTTAAGGAAAGTTTAGATAGGCTTTTGGGTGTGGGGCGAAGTTCTCGTTTCTGGGTGTGAGGAGGTTAACTACAAGGTGTAATTCAATTTTTTTTCTTACTTCATCTACGACACGATAGCTGTTGCCTGCAGCAAATGCATCTTCTTCACAAAGTTATTCTATCGATCATAATCGTATTACTCCGATGTCCAGGACATGCATCTACCCCATTTTCCGCCGTGCTCTGAAACAGTATAAACCGATGAATCGCGATACTAGATCATACCGTAGAGTGAATTTCAACGCAAAAATGAGTTCTCCGCAGTTTTCTGTTTTTTGAATTTTTCCAGCTTTATCGATCGCCTTCAAACGACCATGAAATGTTTTGATACACATATAAAAAATAGTGCTTTTTGTTGCCATTTTGGATGATTAAAGTTATATTTTTTCGTTGTGTTTACAAATATGTTTTCATATAAACTGTAATTTTTCGATACAACTTATAAAAATTTGTATTTTTTTTTATTTAATTTTTTAACTCTCAGGGTCACGATTTGAAATTATTTTTGAGCGCAAGGTCATCGTATCAAGTTTTAAAATGCCAAATTTGAAATATTGTTTTTCTGGAACCGGTATAAAAGAGAGCAGAACATTTATACTTTTCAATGCTCAGAAGAAATTTCGAAAATTTTCGTCATTTTTTAATTTTTATTTTAGAGGACCTTAGAAGCATTAATGAGTTAAAAAACGTGGAGAATAAGCTCTCTTTTACTTTTATGTCGCCAGATATAGCCAGTTTATAAAACCACCTTAACCCAGTGAGGGTTATTTTCGATAAACACCCTTGGTTCAACGCGACGTATTTAATATCTCAAATCTGGCCAAAATCCATTTGAAGCTTAAAACTAAAAATAAGTTATAGAAAGCGATGGACGTTGTTAGACCTCTGATAATCACTTTTCAAATAAACCTATTAAATTATCGATCGAATTCACGAATACTTTATTTAACAGTTATAAAATAAAAATATTTCCAGTGACTAGTAGCCAATAGTCTTAACATGTATGTTATTGGGAAAAATAGTTTTTGAATTTAATATCGGCAATATGGGGCATTCAAAATGACGTCATAGTTTAAAAAGTTTTTTGCATTTTTATAAAAAGTTTTACAATAAGTTCAAACAAAGTAAAATACTCAAATGTGTAAAATTATGTACTCCAGCTGCTGGAGTCCAGCAAACGCAATCAAATAAAAATTCAAAAAAGTGAATTTGAGAAATTAATACGCCCACGCATTTTCGGCGATGTGGGCACAGGCCGGAATTTAGCCTTAAATTACGTAAGTTTTTTCAGCGATATTGGGTCGACTTTATTCGGCCTCCGGGAGGCCTCCCCTGTATAACGCGCGGAGGCGACCACCGTTAAACTTTTAAACTCAATCTATGAAATTTTTTTTCGATGTGCTAAAATTTGGTTTTATAAAATTTTTGGAAAATTTCAAATTTTTATTTTTGGCGTGAAAATCGTAAATAATAATTAAATAAAGTTGAACGGCGGTCGCCTCCGATACCTGCGGCTATTAATTAATACAAAATAAAAAATATTTAACCTTTATTCAGACACCTTTTAGGATATAAATTTCATAGTATAAACTTTATTCTATAACCGTTTGTTGAGTTTCTGATTATAAAAGCTGAGCTCTGTTTAAAAATTTCAAAGTACAAAAAAATTAACAATCAAGAGAAAAACGATGAAAAAGTGGAAATCTGCCCTTAGCACTTAGTAAATGCCACTTACCCCCTTAAAATAATTAAGAACACTTTTTGATACATTTATAATACAAGTTTATTATTGAAAAATAGTAGTAAGTTGGTTTTTTTATTTACAGGCAAGCATCCAAAGGGTAGTTGATTAAGCTGGATAAGGCATTTCATTTTTTTGCAAACAATGCTTGGATCATAAGGTTGTGAGCAAAAAATATTAGTTTTAATTTTAAGCTTTTGACAAATATTCGATTAAGATTTAAACATAATTTATTTTACTATGTTCAGATGCGAGAAAATTCCAGTGAAAATGCAAGAGTCATTTACTAAAATTAAGAATTATTCTCGGTGAGAAGCAGCTTTGATAAATAACATCGGTACTAGGCTGTCCGAAGTCTCAAAATATCCATATTGACCAATTTTTGAGAAAATAAAACGCTGTTAAAAACGTTAAACTAAATAATTTTTCGTAAACGTCAGCATCATTCTTAAGGGGATGGTGGTTCCAACATTTTCTGCAGTTATTTAAAAAATTCGTCAGTCTGATTTTTGAGATTAAGGTGAGATCTACAATCTTGTATGTTCAGAACTACTGAAATATATTCCTATTTTGCAGATGATAACCTTAAATATGTCAAATTAAGAACCATCATCCCCTCAATGGTTATAATATAAACTTATCAGATTTTTTTGGCCTTGTTTTGAATGTAAATGTGAATTTTTATGCTGAAAGTGAATATGTAAAATATAGAGAATGAAAAACTGAGTTTATAATGTATGATGGTATTATTTTTGGAATTATGACTCATAATTTATGAGTCACCTTAAAAAAGTGGGGACTGACCAATTAGCGCGCTTGATAAACGTGGATATTATTGATTATAAAATAAGATCTTTTCAGGATAACAAATTTGATAAGAGTGAAAAGGCATGATTTTTTCCTATATCATAATGATAGAAAAAACAGACGTTTTCATTGATCGGTCAAATTACCTACGAGGAAATTTCTATTATGGACTTCTTTTTTTAAGAGCCAGTTCACTTCAACTGCATCGTAATATTTTTATTTAATTTATTAATATTCAAGTACATATTCGCCTTTATTCATCATTTAAACTCAGGATAATATGACAAATTGTCACAATATAATTTGTAGGCTTATTTTGTCACTAAAGAGCAAAATAAGCCTTAATTTTTTTTTGGTCACAACACGGACATCCTAATTAGTAGTCCAATTATAGGCTTTTTCACATGATAATATTACACTTGCATTTTCACGACGATTTTTTGCGTCATTAAGTTAAAACAAAATGGGTTGCAATGACATTATGATAGAAATAGTTTGATGGCAATTTTGGTCATAGCATAACCTCTCTATCAGTAGAAGTGATTGAATTTTTATGACCTAAAATTTCAAGATCATCAGATCGGATTTGATCAACTACCGATTTTCTATTATTTGACTTTTTGGATAATCTTTTTTTCAAATGTTCAGCAGAGTCAAAATCATCTAAATCGTCATCTAAAGAAAAGGTTTCTTGATCCTCGTCGTCCTCGTCATCTTCGCTATATTCGTCCTCGTCAGTATATTCTGATTTTTTCGATTTTGATCCCGAATTAAAGCGGTTAACAATGGCATTAATTTTCTGCTGACGAACTTCGTTGCTGTCAGTTACACTACTTCGAATTGTGGAGTAATCTTGGGAATTATTCAAAGAACCAGAATTTTGCTCTTTTCGATATTCGACGTAATCTGACTCATTCTGAGGACAAGATTCGACCTGAAAATCATTTTATTATCAAGCTTATTATCATTAAAACTGAAAATTTATGGAAATGACCAAAATTCCATGTTTTGAAATGCCGGAACTAAAAATATTGTTTTATTATTGAAAAACATAGTTATCTAACGTTTCGATTTATTCTATCATTATCAAAGATGTGATTTTTTTAACAAGTTTCAAGTTCAACACAATTCGCGCGAAATACTAGAATCTTTTATAATTTTTCTAAAGTTCCGACATAAATATATTAGTAATTCATTTCAAGTTTAACACAATTTGTGCGAAATACTAGAATTACTTAATAATTTATTAAAAAAAAGTATGTAAATGAAAATACGTAAAATTTATAAAAAAAATTTCAAAAAAAGTTTGAAGAAAAAATTTAAAACAAACAAAAACGAAAAAACATTTGAATTTTTTTTCATTATAGTACTAAAAATTCTCAAAATTATTTTAATGACATTCACATTAAAAAATCAACTATGATATCGCCACCGAAATTATATGCTGTTAGTTGTCGACTTATAAAGGGTTTGGTTACTGTTATTACTTGAACGGTAATAATTCTTTTTTACGAGGTGTTTTATGTTCAGCTGCTTCATCAGGGAATAGGGATAATTTTTCTGGAAGTATTTTAAATCATTACCACTTAAATCATCATAATTTCAAGTCAATACTGCATATTTCATTTAAAAATTGATATTGACAAAATGTCTCTGATACAGGGGGGCAATATTTGGGCAAATTTTTGGGCAAGAAACTTTCGGCGATATTGGGCACCCCTTTTGTTTCTGTCGAATTTTTTACCTCAAAAGATTTTTTTTGTTTCGAGATTTCTTAACGAAAAATTTGTTAAACGGGGTTGAAATTTAAAGGTATAAATAAACACATTGAGCTTTAAATATTTCACAAAAAAGGTTAAAATTCATTTTTTCATTCTTTTTTCTTAAAAAAATCAACAAAATTTTAGAAAAAAATCGGAAATTCAGGGGATTTTTATTTGAGAACAGAGAGAAAATTGAAAAAACGGCCTCTCAAATTGGTTTTGACCACTAGAGGCATAAATTACAAAAATGGCATTTAACCAAATTTCAAAATATCTCTTTTAGCTTTTTTTCTTGACAATAATCTAATGATTGTGAAATCTCAATTTTTATCAAAGTAACTGACGAAAATATAATTTAGCAACCATAGGTCAATTCTGAACATAAGGGTTACAATTTTGGTCACGAGACAACTCTACTTGGCTCTAACCTTATTTTCGTCGACCATAACTTGAAGATACATTTCTGGTTCTGGTGTAGCGGGTCTTTCCGATTCATTTTCCGATTCGTTAAATTCTTCCGATTCCTCCTCACTACTTTCAATTGGTTCAATTTTTTGAAATGGAACCACTTTAAAATTATTTCGCTGACCAGCTTCTTCACTTCCACTAGTTTCCATAACAGCTAAAAACATTTGAATTAAAAAAAGTTTCTAGCCTATGGTTTTGCTTTCGGCTGGGTACCTAATCTTACTGGGAGCAAAAATTGCATAGGGACAATAAGAAATTGAAACCCTGGGCTAAATTAACTATAATTGGCTTCAAGTGACAAAATGGACGTTTTAAAATTTGTTGTCTGAAATGAAAACAATTGTTGCAAATAATGAACATATCTTTTTCCTAACCTAAGTCCATCTTCAAAATGCTTACTATCTCTATAGCGCGTGTTCGAATCCCACTTATGTTGTCTTAGTGATTGTCTTCAGTATGATTATAGGCAAGGGTGCTTGATATTGGGATCGCCATAGTTGATCGGTGTGTAATCAGTTAAGCGATCACTAAGACAACATAAGTGAGATTCGAACACGCGCCATAGAGATAGTAAGCATTTTTAAGATGAACTTAGGTTGTGAAAAAGATATTTTTCAAAAACTGTTGCCTTTTAACTTTAATAAAGATTGATAGAAATTGAGATTTTTGAATGTTTATTTTTGAGCCATTTGTCGTCAAATTTTCTAATCTTTCGTTAATACTCATATTAGGTCAGTTCCGGTGAAAACCTTACACTTTGAAAATTTTTCAAAAATAAAAAAAAATAATTTTTTTTGCACAAAATCATTAAGTTCGGCATCTTCGAATTTTTTATCTCTAAGTCTCTATTTTGGCATACACAAGATTGCCCAGCAATCTTTTATTATGATTTCAAAGTGACCCCAAATGGTAAAGTTTCAGTTTAAATGAGTTACCTAGAACACTGGATAAAATATCTTCTTCTTCTTCTATAAATGTTGGAAATTGTTCTTCATCTGAGTCGGAATCATTTCTTCTTCTTGAAACAAGGGGTCTATCTGCTCTGATTATTGTGATCGAATGTTCTAGAATTGGAGATTTCATCTTTTTTACCGAAATTGAACTTGATGAAGATCGATTCATACTCAGAGTTAGTGCTAAATATAAATATTAAAAAAAAATCATAAATTTTCCTACGATGAAAACAGTTTTAAATTCGAATTAAATAGGGATACATTTTTCGTCGACACATTTTCTTATATTTGGTTTCCTGCTTAGGCTGTTATCGGTCTTTTTCGAAAATTCGTCATTTTTTCGAAAATTTTGAACATTTTTTCTTGATTTTTGAAAAATTCTGAACAAAATGTTCTTTTTTCATAACTATCATAGATTTCCAATGCTGAAGAACCGATAACAGCCTATTCCTGCCATATTTTGGTATGAAAAATTTGCAGGTGTGAGAAGTCCATCAAATTTGGACGGAGATTTTTTTTAAAAAAATCTCCAGACAAATCCAGGATATTTAAATGAGGAAAAATGATTAGATAGCTGCTGAAATTCTAGCCGATTTTATTGGCTTATTCCGAAATGTAAGAATTTTGATTCGCGGTTGTAGCGTACAGTGCATTTGAATCTTATAATTGACGTTTTTGGTTTACGGTATGCCAATCCGAACTTTTAACTTCAAGGTGTCCAAAATGACAAAATTGTCAAAAACAAATGTGTTACCTTCTAAGCTCCAGTTCTGACATTTCTTATATTAGAAGGGTACGTACAAGGATATTGTATTTTTTTCATTATTAAAATTTTTATTTATAAACAAAATATTCAAAGATATGCTATCTCATCTAGCTCAGCTAAGATTTTTTCGTAAATCTGTTCCTTGGAACTTATCGAGAAAAAACTTATCGCATTTCCAAAATAAAATAGTTTTTCTTTTTTCGCGCTTTTGTCCGCCAAAAGCAAAATTCCGAGAAAAGGGCGCTAATGCATAATTTATGTGTGAAGCTTCTCTGGAGCCTGACACAAACAAATAATAAAAAATCGTGAAAATTGAAGGAGAATATACGTTCTGTGTGTTTTTTCCAATAATACCTTCGTTAAAGGTCAAAATTCAGCGACACCCCACCCTTAGCGGGGTAACCGACAGGAGGCTGTATCTCGAGACTCAGAAGTGATAGGAAAGCTAATTTTAGTTGCCATAGTCATTTTCGTGGCTGGAATTGCTTCCAAAAATATATAAAAAAAAAATTTCGATGCAAAAAATTCCCAAAAATTTTCTAATATTTTCAAAGTTTATTTTCCTTAACCGCACTGGTATCTCTTTTGAAGTAATAACTCTTTTGCTCCTAAATTTTTGTTGCATTAGATCACTTGTGGATTAGATCTTGAAAATGGCAATAAAAAATTTATAAATTTCGAAAAAAAATAATTCCTTCCAAATATTTTCTTAGATCCCAGAAATTTGGGGTAACCGACGGAGGGCCTGTTTTCTCGAGACTCAGAATGTGATAGAAGCTGATTTAGCTGCATTCCTTATTTTTGTTAACGGTTGCTTATAAAAACCTAAAAAAAGAATGAATTTCGATAAAAAAATTTTCCCGAATTTGCATAATAAATGGAATTTTTTTAAGTATTTTTTCAGGTAATTTAACTTTTTCTTCGTGATCTAGACATGGAATCTGACTATTTTACAACCAATTTTTATTGTGCAACTTACTGAACAAAAATGTATCAAAAAATTATTGATTTTTTACTCAAAATAAAGTTTTGGATTTCTCAAATACTTTTTGAGAATTTGGGGTATAAACTTTGAGTGCCTCTAAAAAGCTAAATGAGAAAAACAAAATAAAAAAAACTCTCTTGTACCGCCTTCGTTTTGCACACTTTTAAAGAAGTGCTTTTCTTCAAAAAAAATCTGATATTGTTCGAGCTAAATGAAAATGGGGTCCAGCGAACATGTGCAAAAACACCCATTTATTTTGGAAATTTCTCTAAATACAAGAAATTTGAAAAATCAGGCTTTGTACCGGCTGTTAAGCCACAAATTAAGTTTAATACTGGAAAAAACAAGGAAAATTTTGATATCCAGGAGCTAGATAAAATTAAAAAAATGGAAAAAATTACTTTTTGGACCGGTTACCGTATTTCTCGTGCGATCTAAGACATTGGAATCTGACTATTGTTAACAAACTTATTTTAGTTGTCCAAACTTACTGACAAAAATGTATTAAAAAATTAATGATTTTTACTGCAAAAAAAAGTTTGGAATTTTTCCTTCAAACCCCTATTTTTGAACGAATTTGAAGGGGTAAAATAAACTTTGAATGCAATCTAAAAGCCTAATATGATGAAATTAAAAAAAAACTAGCCGCAAGACCTCCTCGCTTTGCACATTTTAAAGAAGTGCTTTTATTTTAAAAAAAATCTGATAATTGTTCGACGAAATGCCATTGTACCAGCGACATGCGCAAAAACACCCATTTATTCTCTTAATAACAAAGAAATTTGAAAATCAGGGCCGCACGGCTGTTAAGCTTACAAATTAAAAGTTAATAACTGAAAAAAAAGAGAAAATTATTGATATCCAGGAGCTAGATGTAGTTGTACGCAAAAAAATGAAAAAAATCACTTTTTGTTACCGTATAGCCGGCCGGTCCGGTTATACAAAAAACTTTTGACACCATTTTGAAAATTTCAAAACCAAATATCGCCTAGAAATCCGAAGTTTGAACTCAATACGAAATTGCGGTTAGCTTCAGGAACTAACGTTTGAAAATCCGTAAAAACGCCGTCGGTTACCGCTACCCCCTTTAAGCTAGCCATAAGGTGCAAAGATATCTCATGCCATTGATTGATTTATCTTTTTAAGGTCAAAAAAGCAGGCTTCTTATGAAAAGGTCGTCTCATAACCATTATGTAACATAACCTTTCAAAATTCCTTTTTTGAATTATAATTTATGATACATAAATTATGTACCAAGTGCATTCCAGCTAAGAGTTATTTTTAAAATGTCTCGGAGCCGTTTTGAAAATTTGATCGAGGAAACTTTTATCAATTATATATCAGAGTCATATAAAAATTATCGCAGGAAATGCGTCAGAATTCCGCAAATTAGGCTGATTAAATTCTTTATTATATTCTTAATTTAAAAGTTTTTTAACCTTTTTCTACTATTTGTTTTTCTTGCTCTGGAAGGGCCCGTTTTTCAATTTCTTCCTTCGTCAGAAATCCAGTTTCTCCAAACGATGTCCCACTAAAAATTTTCATTATTTCTTAGCGTTATTATTACTAAAAAAATGTCCAAAATATTTTTACTGTCATGGAAAAAAAAGAATTAAGCACAGAAAACTTCGAGATTTTGTTCTTAATAGCAATTTAATTTTCAACAAAGTTTCCAGCTCAAATATTTTTTTCAAATTTAAAACCATTTAGTTTTTTTTAGATAATATTCAAAAAATGTTTTGGTATATTTTAAAAATTAGTTTTCTCATGATATCAGTGATGGAATTATTGGGTTTTTTTATAAAATCAAGTCCTTACAATTTGCTAATTAAAAATAGTATTTTTTCAGTCTCGATTTGTAAGTAAAAAATAAGAATTTAAATCAATGGTATGATATTTCAACCCTTTTATCAGTAATTTTTCAAAAAAGTCATACCATCATTGATGGTCCATCATCTCTTAATTTAGACCGTTTTTTAAAATGTTGGAGGATAATCAATCTCTGCGAAACTTTCGCGTTTTGTAACTTAGAGGTCAGCGCCCTCTGAGGACTGAGAACCTTCGAACTTATCTTGGACACAAATGTCATGCGAAAATTCCTGTTCTCTTTTTATTTAATTATGCATTTCTTTTGGCAAATTAATGGTTGATAAGCTTTCAATTATTAGATAAATTATCCAGTCCAAATTTTTCGTACTCAGAATATTTTCAGAATGGGCAAAGTAGGGGACAGTAGAATCGGAGAATTTTTTTTAGTCCATATCCTTTCGAACTCACCGGAACTCCTATCTCTCAAACACGTTTACCTATCTCTTAGCGCGAGTTCGAATCCCACAAATAATTGTCTAAGTGATTGTCTGATTACACACCGATCAAATTTAGCGGTTCCAATATCAAGCACCCTTGCCTATTATCATACTCAAAACAAGCAGTAAGACAACATTAGTGGGATTCGAACACGCGCTATAGAGATAGTAAACGTTTTTGAGATGGTGTTCCGTAACGGAACTTCCGTGGGTACAAGGATGTACCCTCGAATCAAAGTATGTCGCATTTTTAAACACTTATGCTTTTTTATTCACTCTGATAAAAACAATTAAAATGAATCCCGAGCTTAATCTGAACAAATTACCTTACTTGATTTTCGCCTCGTCAAATTTTTTATTTCGAAAAACTATTAAAAAATAACTTTTCCAGTTTGAAATTATTCAAAAAATTCTGTCAATTTTACTTCATACTGTTTTTTATTGTATTTTCTTGAAAAATTGTCTGCAATTGCGTAAAAATTCAGCTTGAAAGTTACTTAATTTTTTCAAAATAAAATTGTACCAAAAGAATATTTTAACGAACATTTTTACTACAATTTAAGAATAATTTGGGGAATTTTTGGCAAAAAATGTTGTGCCATGGCCACCTAAGCCTACAACCGCCTTGACTGTATTATACTGAATTTTCTAAAGATAGATTGCATAAATTAAGCTCTAATCAATTTTGGTTATAATTAGAAATCATTTCGTCTGAAAATATTGGTCTAAATGTGGCAATTAGTAAGTCAAGTGGTTAAAATGGTAATAAATCCCAAAAGGTTAACATTCACCATCATAAATACAAAATCTTTTTGATGATTTCGAAAATAATTAGCGGAACTATTTTTATTGAAAACTATTTGAAGCTGACATTTTCGAGAGGAAGCTTAACACTTTTTTTACAGTTATGGACATTTTAAATCTTATATTAATCCAAACGTTTTTTGAACTTTCTGTAGACTGTATTTAAACATGTATCATGTCAAAAAAATTATTATTTCATAAAACTTTATTTTACATTTTAAAAATGATTTTTCTGAAAGTTTTTTGAAAATTTTTTCGATATTTTTTTCAAATTTGTTGAAAAATTTTAATATCGAAATTGTTTAATTGCGAGATTTTCAAGTGATCAGAAGTTACTTCATATTTAAATCAAACAAACTTTCTTGAATATAAAAAAATATTAAAAACAAAAATTTAGATTTCTGTCGATGTTATCAAAGTTCAAATTTTGGCAGAGAAAAAAGAGTAATTTTATGCATCCAGGGACTGTGATCCATTTGTTATATTGTTTTATAACTAACTTGATGCCGATATGTGCTGTGTGTTTGAAGTCATTTCTTGGTAAACTTATTTCTAATTTTCTTTCTTCGTGTGCAATATTTTTTTCTCGTGAGTAGCTAAAATTAACAGTTTATTATTTCAATATATTATAGACCAGAATGTTTTTTTATGCTGAAAACAAACTGTACTCGAAACTATGTATTGAATCAGTTTTTTGGTCTCAGTTAAATTTAAAATTGAACTCTTATCAAAAAGTACCATATCCTTTTCCCAACGGAACTCCATCTCAAAACTGTTTACTATCTCTAAAGCGCGTGTTCGAATCCCATTGATGTTGTCTAAGTAATTGTCTTAGTGAATGATTGAGTGATTACACAGCGATCAAATTTAGCGGTCCCAATATCAAGCATCCTTGGCTATAATCATACTCAAAACAATCACTTAGACAACATCAGTGGTATTCGAACACGCGCTATAGAGATAGAAAGCGTTTTCGAGATGGAGTTTCGTTGGGAAAGCAATCCTTTTAAAGGATATTGTCTTAAATATAATATGCGCGGAGCACTAGAAGGTGAAGCTAGTTTTGCTTGTTTATGTCTCTCGTGTACATAATGGATGTTTATCTAAAAAAGGACTTCAAGAATATTTTAGCTGCTATTTCCAGAGAGTTCTGTGGACTTTGCAATTGATCTGGAAATTATTTTTACCATAGAATTTTTCATAGAATTGAAATATTATTTTGGACACCTTCAAAACTCGCAGAAATTTTGAAAGCATCGACTACCCTTTTATTTCGCAGACATAAAACAATGTAATTTTGTAAAAATTACTTATTTTGAAATTTTATTTTCTCAGAAAATCGTTAAAGTTATGTTCTGCCGAAAAACCAACAAATCAATCATAATCCAAATCAAGATTCCATCGATCATAATTAAGTACCGAAAATACGTTTTCTAATAAAAAGATATAACGTTTTCATTTTAAAGGAAATCTCAAGTTCATCTTTGGTGTCATTTTATCACGCACTGGAACCCTTTTACGATTTATTAAATGACTATAATATTAAAACCTCCTAAACAACCATACAATTTGGGGGGGACTTGGGGGGTCTCCCCTCACATAGGCGTGTCCACATATAATATTACCTCCTAAACAAGTTATATTCTGCCGAG
>SCLH01000564.1:157560-180652 GCA_004367855.1 Oikopleura vanhoeffeni | reverse complement strand
TTTTTTTTTTTTTTTGGCCAAGTTTTTTGCTCATTTAAGCGCCGGATGAAATTTTTTTGAGTAAAACTCAACTAGGGGCTCTGCCCACGTTCTCTGTGGTCAATAAAAGCTATAAAAGTATTCTCTATCTTCAAAACTCAGGGAGGAGTAGGCTTTTGAAGTGAAAATAGTGCTACTTTTGAAAGGTCGTTCCTGATTGGTCGGCTTATCAGAGGCCTCCGATGTGTTTTGTGGAAGCAAGATCAATGTTCAATTATCCCTAAACTGAAATCCATATGTTCGTGCTGTTTCTAGTATTTCATTGAGGCGACGCTGAAAACCCTGTTTTTTGGCCTTAAAATGCGACCAGTACTCCCTTAAAGGAAATCTCAAGTTCATCTTTGGTGTCATTTTATCACGCACCGGAACTTTTTACGATTTATTAAATGACTATAATATTAAAACCTCCTAAACAACCATACAATTTGGGGGGGATTGGGGGTCTCCTTCCACGTGGGCGTAGCCCACGTCTGACACAATCAGGGGGGACTTGGGGGGTTTCCCCTCACATAGGCGTGTCCACATATAATATTACCTCCTAAACAAGTTATATTCTGCCGAGAAACCAAAAAATCAATCATAATCCAAATCAAGACTTCATTGATCATAATTAAGTACCAGAAATACGTTTACGAATAAAAAGATACAGTATGTACTTTTTTTCTCTTCCAAAATCAAAATGCCGACACCTGACACCCGTATGTTAAAAGTAGAGAGGGTTCAGGTGTCCGCATTAAGATTTCGCAAGAGAAAAAAGTACAAACTGTATACCGTTTTCATTTAAAAAGAAATCTCAAGTTCATCTATGGTGTCATTTAATTACGCACCGGACCCCTTTAACGATTTATTAAATGACTATAATATTGAAATCTTTCATCTTTTTTGTATTGTCTTTCATGTTTTTAACAATACGCAAAATTAAAAGGCCGATAATGATGCAAAAATTGGCACACAAAAATAACCTTGAAATGGAATACTTCTAAATTATTAATAATAGACAATTGTGAGTCAGTTACGAATCGTAACTTACAATCCTTATCAAACTCAGTGAATTGAGACGAACAAAATGCAGGCATAATTTTAATCAAAGAGTGGCCTTTTCAAAATTTTCGTAAAAATTCGGTATCTCTTAAAATTCTGAGTATGTACTTTTTTCGTTTTTAATAAATACATGTATAATCAGCAAAAATACTAAATTAAAATTAATTTTCGAAAAATTTTAAAATCTTGCTTCAAAACAAAATTCGTGATCTCTGAAAATTCTGAACAAGATTTACTGTTTTTGTAATACAGCGCAAATACTGCATTTAGATATTTTGTCGGCCACAAGTTATAACTCTGCATATTTATTAAAAAACTTGTCCATACGAGTTAATTGACTACCTTGATCCAGATGCACAGATTCCCATTTCATATTTCAAGACAAAAACCTCAAAAAATGATAATTTCTTCAAGTTTCTCTATAATCAATAAGTTCATTAAAAATAATTAAATCATAAAAATTTCGAATTCGATCCGACTCATATCTCAGACTGAATGAGTCTGACTCATTTCATTTCTAATTAATGATTTGTCTGAAGAATATTAACGTTTCTGATTTTTAAAAAAATCTCTATAGAACTTCTTTCTCAGAAAAATAGATGATTTACATTACGATAATCATGTGTTTTATGCGAATTTATTATTCTGACATCATTTTAACATTTATTTATGTATCATAAATTACGGATCAATTCTCAGCAGCACGTACGGCTCTGTGCAGCCGGATTAACTTTGAATATGTTTTTTTTAATTAAAAAATTTGGGCATTGTCGTCGAAGAAAGAAAAATAACTATTTCACTAAAACTTGATTTTGCGTTTTCAAAAAAAATATCACGTGACCGTATTTTATCATAACAGAAATTTGGTATCAAAATATATAAGTTCTGACACAAGGAGTTAGATTTAAATAATATGATCGATTTTGCTCGTCGTTAAAAAATTTCAAAATCAACTTTGATTGTGAGTTTTGCTCTTTAGTGACTTTTATGTTTATTACAAAATATTTTTTGTTTATGTTGATTTGAGAGCCAACTAATAAAAAATTTTTGGTTCAAGTTTTAAATAATTTTTCAATAACTTCAAAATTCTTGACTAGCATTTTTCAAAATGACACTGATTGCAGAAAAACGGAAGCATTTCGCAATCAAATAAAACCAAAGATCAAAGATTAATTCAAACTATTTCATTCATTTTGAATTTAATATGGCGTAAATTGCTGTCTACTTTGAATGAATCATCAAATCACCCTTATCAAAAACGGCAAAAATCCCCGACATAATATTTGTGCAATAGTCTAGGAATTGCTTTGACCTAAATTCCTTGATAAATTTCAAAATCAAGGATGTCAAACATTTGTACAAAGTTAAAAACAAATTTACAACAAGCTTGTTTGATAATATTATTGCATAGCTTTCTAAATTTGAAAGTCTTAACCCGTTTCTGATTGGTTTCAATTTAAATCAATCAGAATCATCTATACAGAGTCTGTATTTCAGACTAACTTTTTAATGTATTTTTCATGCTAATTATCCATATATTCACTTGAATGTACCTTTATTATTGACTTTCATATTTTTTTTATAATTTAAAAACTGGAAAACCTAACCTCTCTAGCTCCAAACACTGTCAATAATGTTTTCGATATTTATGTTGCTTTATTTTCAATAAGATTTTCGTACAATAAAATAAGTGTATTTTTTTCAAGAAATATACACCTAGAATTGAAGCAAATAATTTATTTTGAGAAACAAACAAGCGAAGAAAAACGATTTTCAAGGGCAATTTCGCAGAAATTTGGGAAGAAAAAGTTTTGAACTCGGACAGCCTATGCGATCTATCACAATTTAAAAATAACACCCCAGCAAATAAATTGACATAATGAGCCGTTAAGTTTATTTGTTAGTTTTTAACTTTTTTTGATAGTGTAACATTTACACAGTTAATAATAAAAATGGGAGAACAAAGTACACATATTATCATCGTTAATCACGTAACCACAAGCCTAATTTCCAGCTTAAAGTGTCTTTTAGGTGTCTTTTAAGTGGTTTGAAACGCCGATGATATCGGAAGACAATTTTTTCATACAAGAAATTTTTTGGTCAAAATATTTGACAAAAATCGAATTATTATAAAAAGTTTGCGAATGCGTCTGTTTTGAGTGGTACGCTTTTTGCACTCCCAATGGGAGTCTCTCATTATTACCAGTGGGCATAATGGTCCTGCAGCTGCGATGCTCCCAGCGCTGCATTGGATTTTTATTATAGCCTTAATTTATAGCCCATAATTTCAGGTTGCATTGTTGGTCTTTTTAAATGTTTCGGAAATACAAAATTTTCAACGAAAAAATGAGTTTAAGACGAATTTTAATACATATTTCTTGGTAATTTGATATATTATTTCATAATAATAGTTTAACAAAATTCATCATTTCTTTTCTGTTTTTAATTTTTTCCTTACTGCAATTATAAATTGTTGCGGAAAATTTTAAAAAACAAACATTATTGAAAAAAAGAAGGCAAATTAAGAAATATTACATTAAATTGAAAAAAACGTTGATAAAATAGAAGACAAATTGAATGAAAATAAAAAAATAATAAAAAAACAAACAATTTCAAAAAACAGGATACGAATGGAATAAAAATAAAAAAAAATCGAAAAAAAAAATAATTTAAAATTTCAAAAAAATTTGTTTTAAAAAATATTTAAATTCTGAAATACAAAAAACCCCCCCCTCGCTTTATTCCGGAATTGAATTTGCCTTCAAGAAGTTTCAGAACAATTTACACAGTATTTATATAGGTCAATTATAATTGTGGACACGCTACTTATATCTCATCAAAACTATCCTTATTTTCATAAAATATTAAGTTTACAAAAAATGCCATCGCTTTTAATTTAATTGTTTACTCGTTTTTTTTATTTTTTTAAATGTTTACCTATTTGGTGAATTTAATCCTTTAATATTCTTCGATAATGTTTCTTTCCAACTTTTGGATCTCTGTCTCATAAAATTTGATTTATTTTTCATAACTTCCATATTTCAAAAAATGAATTTATTTTGTTATATACCAGTCTACTGAATCGAAAAATTATAAAACCCGTTCAACCATTAACCGGTAACGTTTGCAGTAGTATATTTTATTGCTGAATTACAGTATATTTACTATTCAATTCAAGATGTTTCTCTCCATATTAAATCTATTTGATTTTTTGCACTAAAAATGTACTTGTTTTTTTATGATTTCTCGGTTCTCTCTCGCCTCGTAACCTTTAAAACATCATAATAAATCGACAAAAAAAACACACAAAAGAATAAGTCAGAATAATGGAAAAAATATATCGAAATACTTTCAAGGTCATTCAATTATAAAACATGCTGTATTTAATATCATGATCAACTGTTTTCAACTATTGATCAACTATTTACATTCTACACATTTTTTATATTTTAAGCAAAGAGAAATTTTGTTATTATCAAATTTAGCAAAATCACAAATATTTTTTCTGTTTTTGAGTTTTCGAAAAGAAAAAAATGTCATAAAAAAAATATGTTTCAAAAAAAATATGTTTCAAAATATTTCGAATAAAATTTCAAATACAATTTTAAATAATGCTATTTTGACATAATAATATTTCTAAAAGAATATGCTGAAACATAATTCAAAAAAATTATTTCAAAAAAAATATGTTGTAAATATTGAAGAAGTTTTAACAAAAAAAAAGTTAAAAATATTACATCCTGAATTTTTCTAGAATTAAATTCTATAATTTTTGAAAATAAATTTTAGAATTTTTACCGATTTTTCAATAATCTCAAACTCGGAAAATAATTAACATCGACATTTTTATTAAGTCAGCGTCTATTCTAAATTTCCATGTCGAAAAAAGCCTTATTGCGAAGCATTATTATTTAGATTCGGTTCCGATTAATTTTCTCAAATACTATCTTACGCAGACGAGTCTAGGCATCTAAAATCAACTAAATAATTTAGCATATTTTTAAAACACTTTTTAGTTTATAACCTCGAAAATAAAGAACTCGAGATTTTTCTGAAAATAATGGATTAATCCGAACAATTATGAAGTTTTACATGCCATTGTGACCAGATTTAATTTATTGGCTATCTTAGTTTTCTGCTCTACTGATTGCTCACATGCTTATTTAGCTGTTTTACGCAAACTTAAAAACTTGGTAAACTTGGTCCGCATACCTCACTTAGTAGTCACTAGTAGTGACTCACTACTGATCAGAGTGAAATGAATCAGAATAACCCTTGTATTCACAAAAATATTCGAACCCAATTGAAGCGCAAGAGGCACTTTCGTGGTACTACTTTGAACATTAAATACGGAAAAACTAGATATGTCAGAGATTTGATTATTTTTTAGTCTTTGAGATGAAAGGTAGACTTAACCTTCCTAACAAAGTCTTGAAAATTACAAAAAAATAATTGCGAATGACTAGTCCATAAAACCGCTTGAATTATATTTTTAAAAACTAAATTGCAAACTCCGAGAATAAGTTTTATCTCAAATTTCCACACCCATTTTTTTTATGTTTTTTCTCAATTTGAAATCTACGGCGGTGAAGCTATTCATTTTTAAAACTTTTATATTTGCATATTTCAAGGAAGTGACGTCCCCAAAATATCTTTGAACATTAAATTTTAGAATATGAAAACTACAAAAATTCGAGATTTTTACAATTTTAAATGGCGTAAATGAAGAACCTACTTGAAACTCAGTTCAATATTCATATTTTAAATTACAAATAAAAATAATGATTAGATTGAAATCTTTGTTACTGATTGGTCTAAATTTTAACCAGTCGAAAAACGGGCTGAAACCAAAATGTGTTTAATTACATAAAACTTGACAAAAATATCTTTGTTCCTTTCCAAAAAAAGCAAAAAAAATAGTCAGTTGTATACAAAACGTTAATAACTTATTCAGAATAAGTGCTTTTATTATTATTTCAGTACTAATAAGCCACACAAGTTTAAAAAATGCCTAAAAAGATGCTTTGACCTACAGTTCAGTTGAGGTGAACTGGCTTTTGATAAAAAAGCATTTCTTACGTAGGTTATCTCACCAACCAATGACCGCTTCAAATTATTTCTGTCCTTTTGGTGAAGTTAAAAAACCATGTTTTTTGACATAATTTAATTTTCTTTGATTTTTACAACCATAATCAACCATCAGGAATGCTTCAACTATATACTGTATCTATATCTACCACTGTACGTGAGAAAACAGAACATTTTTATTTTATTGATAAATATACGTTTTGATAATAATTACCCGTTGTCAAAAAAACTGTAATATTTGAAACGTCATTGTGAATCAACCGGGAAAAATAAATCCACCGATTTAAAAATGGCGTCATAAAAAAATCTTTCTCCATAAATATCAATCGTGTTTTTATTTTCACGCCCTCCCCCCAAATTTTAGTCGTTTGTTTAAAAGGTTGTATTATATCCGTACGGAACTCAACTCAAAACGCTCTTACTATCTCTATAGCGCGTGTTCGAACCCACTAATGTTGTCTTAGTGATTATATTGAATATAGATTAATAGAGAGTAGGGTCTCGATAATGGACCGCTAAATTTTATCGGTGTGTAATCACTCAAGCAATCACTGAGACAATCACTTAGACAACATCAGTGGGATTCGAACACGCGCTGTACAGATTGTAAGCGTTTTTGAAGATGGAGTTCGTTCGAAAAGGATATGTGAGCGACACTATGTGGAGGGAGACCCCCCAAGCCTCCCCCTAAGTGTGTTAGATGTGGGCTACGCTCACGTTGTATGGTTATTTAGGAGTTTGTATTCTATGTGGGCGACACTATTTGAAACGTCATATGTGAATCAACCGGGAAAACAAATCTACCGATTTAAAACTAGCGTAATAAAAAATCTTTTGTCATAAATATTAATCGTGTCCTTAATTTCAAGCACCCTTTCTGACTCAGATTACATCACTCGTTCTCTAACTGTCACACGTCTAACTGATACAAAATCTGTAACTGAAACAAGTTTTTGGACTATTTTTTGAGGTTATGCGACAAAAATAAGGATTGCACAAATTCAACTTCAGGTTTAAAGGTCCAAATCACTGTTTTGAAATTTTCTTCAGATTAATTTGAGAAATTAGTGAAAACAGGAGGAAGTCCGATATCGCCGAAATTGAGTGGGCGTTTGAGGTTTTTTTTACAAATTTCTTAATTTAAGAAGCTTACTTTAAGTGCGTCATATGGACCAGTTTATGATTTTGAATTTTGCTTGGATGCGTTTGATGGAGTACTTAGTTGTACACATTTTGATATTTTAATTAATTTGAACTAACTGTAAAACTCCGTATAAAATTGAAAAACTGGTGAAAAACACAGATTTCACCCCAAATTATTTTGGAATTACATATTGAATATTTCTGTAATATTTAATCTCTGAAAATGTGTTGTTGCATTCTTCTTACTTTTCCACCGAAATTTCACTTTCGTTATCGGAGTAATTTTCATATATCTTATAACTAGCACTTTCCCCCAAACAAAAAATATATTTTTTCATTTTTTCTCAATAATTTGATTTTATTTTCAAGGTGTGATTCATACAAAAAAGATTCTCATACGAAAAAATGCTTCCTCCGATAAAAAGCTCACAAATCAGCATGATACCCAAGATGAAAAATAAACCCAAAAATTATGTACCCAGTATAAGGAACTTTTTTCGGACAACATCGATTGTCAAAAATCATGAAACCTAGAGTCTAGGATAGGAGTCGGCAAATCTTAAATTTTTTTTGGATCGTATCTGAATCGGATCGGTCGGCTCAAAATTTTTTTGGATATCTTATTATTTGGAAAAAAATTTTATAATTTTTTGAATTCCTTGTTTTCATATTTCCTTCGTTTTTTCCGCATTTAAATTGGAAAATTCAAAGTTAAGGTGGTTTTGTGATGATTCAATCTCATACGCTCACTCATCATTGTTGTATGTTCAAGTGATAAAGGCACAATTTTTATTCATAATATTTTATTTCAGATCTGCGAGTTAACCCCTCGAGGCACAACATCCACAAATTCTGCGGAGGCACTTTTGCCATTCTGTAGTCTAGACTTTTATCGCGGATTTTCATTCGTTGAAAATTTTGCAAGATATAAAAATTGAAGTTGTAGCTTAAATTTAAATAATTTTCAGCTCTAGAGGATAAAAATACGGAAAAAATAATGAGATTTTGGTCATTTTTCATGTTATTCCAGTTTTCCACTCACAAAAAAGGCGTCAATAAAAATATATTAAAATATATATTATCACAATCAGCATGCGAAATACACTGAAAGTCAATATTAAAAAAGTTTTGATTGATCGAAATTTCAACCAATCATAATCTGGCTAGTATGTCGAATTTCCAACAGTCAAATTCTTTGACAAATTTTTGAGATTTTTCTTACATATCACGAATTTGAACTCAAACTTCTTTAGTTGTTAAAATTATTAAACTTTTAATAAAAGGCCTGAGAACGCACACACTTTTGTCCTTGACTACAATTCTCCTATAGTAGAATATCACGCGCAAAAACTAATTAACAAAATTTAAAGTTTTTCACCTGATTTCGCCATCAATTCATGTTATCGTTCGATAAAAGTTTCACAATTATATGGTTACACATTTAAACCTTGCCAAGACTTATTTTCAACTTCAAACGCTGTTTATAAGTTCACTTGTAGTTGTAACTCTTTTTATATTGGTCAAACAAAACGTGAATTATTTCACCGAGCCAGAGAACATCAACAAGCGAGCTATGCACCGAAAAAATTCCCGTTTCATGGAATTTATCANAAAAATCATAAATTTGATTACAGCTCTTTTATCGATTATCGCAGCCAATCAGTTCTTGACAGAAAAATCTCCGCATTTTAATTTGACGCATACAAAATTTATCAGAAAGAGAAAAATATTAGAGAATTACTTCGGAAACCACGGTTTTCTGATTTTGGGTGTTTTTGACGCGTCATTTTCTAGATAGTCCGCGGCCAGCCTAACCCTATTCCAACAGTCAAATTCTTTGACAAATTTTTGAGACTTTTCTTAAATATCACGAATTTAAACTCAAACTTCTTTAGTTGTTAAAATTATTAAACTTTTAATAAAAGATTTATTTTTATGGAAATATATAGACCCAGAGAAAATTTTTATCAAGAGAAAAATCAACACTCCCTTCCTCCCTCTCCCCAGATCGTGACTAAATAACCCAAGATTATATCTACAATAAACTCATGGTGTGACTTTTGGTGTCATTTAGTAAATTTCACTGATTCTCACTTCTTAACTTCATTTTCACTATCGGAGTAATTTTCTTTTAACTGATAATTAGCCCTCTCCGGCAAGCAAAAAAGAAATTTTCTCATTTATCTTCAATATTCGGGCCGTTTTGGCATCAATAATCTTAATTTTAACGTGTTATTCACACAAAATCGTCATCATTTAATATGAAATTAGTGATTCCTGTTATAATAAAAAACTCACAATTATGCATGATTCTCAATACCTAGAAACAATTGAGTAGCCCATTTTTTAAAATTGTGCCTCAAATCCTTTGAATTTGATAGGACATGTCGCATGACTCATGCCGCATGAGGGTATCTAAACCGACAAAAACCGGTTAAAATCGACCGGTCAAATAACCGATTTTGGACATTATTTTTAAGGCATCGCGATTAGAGTGGCCGCAGTGTGAAGCGTTTCTGGGAAAGACTAAAATTCAGAAAAAATCAAGATAGCCATTTTGTAGTAAATTTAACGGAGATTATTTTTTTGACATTTTCAGAAAAAAAATTTCAAATATTTGGCGGTTCCTGATTGGCTGAAGAAAAAAGTTGCTCAAAAGTAGCTTTTGACCCCGGAAATGGAATTGCAGGGTTAAGTTACGTCAGAAAAAGTACTTTTGAAGTTTTTAAAAAGCTTAAAAATCGGCATTAAGGGTCAGTGAAAATGGCAAAAATCGTCATTTTTTGACAAAATACGATCTTTGGAAATTCTATGATCGTCAGAATCGTTAAACTGACGGAGCTAAATGATTTTGGACTAAATTTTCAGGAAATTGTTCCTGGCAATACCGAAGATGAGACGGCATAAAACATACATAAGCCCATATACATAAATGTATGAAAAAATAGTAGACGAGTAAAATTTTTTAGAATTACACAGAAAATTTCTTCAATAAACTATAAAAAATAGGTAGAATGAGTAATTTTCGGGAGGTAAGAACGCGTCTGGTGGAAGTATTTTCAGTTTTCAAAATTTAACTGAGCCATTTTTTCTTGGCCGTTATTACAGTTCTTATCAGCTATAACTTTAATAACAAATTTCATTTATTAAATGGACATCCAAAAAAATACAAATTAAGGCTAAAAATGTGTATTTTGGAAACTAATTTTATACATTTCAATGACTCAAAATTTCTTTTATTTTTATTTAAAATTGTTTAAATCACTTATTTAGTAATCAAGTAATCGATATTCATCTCAAGGCCTCCTGGTTCTCACGGTCTTAACCATACTCATATGCTGAAATAGTAACAAGGCCCGAAAGAAATTCACTGTGCTCGTAAAGGTAATTTCAACATCAACAGCAGAAGTTAAGTTTCAGAATTGCAGACTATTTCTGGACTCATAGAATTATATGGTCACGCGTGACCATGCTGTTTAAATCAAGCGTATAAGCATAGATTCATTATTAACATATATTTTGTTTTTGTAAATAATATAATGCAAATAATTTGCTAAAATCTTGTTAAAAAGTTGTTAAAAATATAAAGGCCTCAAATGTTAATAAGAAAATAAAAGGATCTGTCTTTTGACCACGATTCACAAAATTAAGTGCATAAGTATAAAAAGGGGTTATTTGACATTCGAAATTTGTAGTTCGCTTAAACCGCTACACTTTGCCTATGCCCTGTTAAAACAATCTAATGTTTTCATCAAAATTTTTCGAAAAAAAATAATCTAATAAAATATCATTGTAAGTAATTTGGGATGACGCATCGAATTTATTTTCACATCAAGTCCATTTCTGGCGCTCTGAAAATATACCAAACGAGAATGCATTCGAGTGTACTCGTCAGGCCGGTAAAACACAAATCCGTTATCCGATTTCAATTATTTTGAGTATCTTCGAAAAAACATAGTACCGATAACGGTAATTGTAAAAGTACCAAATTACGTATCTAAGAAATCAGAGGGTGAACTTCAAACGTTTTTAAGACTTTCTCATTACAGCATAGACTATATAGTTCATTTCATTTGAGCACAGTTAGCAAATTTTTTCGCAGAAAAAAAGCACTTTTTTAGAATTGTGAAGTTCGTGATTTTTATGCGCTCAGTATTTGCTATCTTTTGTAGTTATGGTTTTATGCGCAGTCAAAGTTTTGCTTCCTGAAAAATACAGATAAAATATTTCTTGGAAGATTATAATTTTTTTTCATAGTTTTTTAACAAATTCATATTTATTAATGAACAGCAGTTAAATTTCCCACAGTTGAAATGTATGTATCGGTGCTTTTCTCAATAAACACGTAATTCCTGGTCGAAATAAGCTGAAAATCCGAGTCAATATAGGAAATTTTTTACATCGAATTTTAATTTTTTTGGAATGAACCGATAACAAAATTGAAATGAGATAAAAATTAGCATTTACCATGTCTGAACCGAAATAAGGTCCGTCGATTTATCAATCTAAGAAAATTTCAGAATTTTTTCGCGAAAATTACAAATTTTATTTTTATTTTAAGATTGAACTCAAAGTGAACTCATGCACAAAAATCAGCGCGTCACAGCGATTTCAACTTTGAAAGTTACAGACATAGAAGGAAATTTATACTTAGAAAAAATAGGAAATTTTGGAAATTTTTTTACAGCGAAAATTTTTTTATCTAATTTTTTGGATTAAAACCGATAACAAAATGAAATGTGATTAAAAATTAGCTTTCACCATGTCTGAGAAGCCGACATATAAGACCCGCGTGGGGTACTCCCTTTTAAGGTTTGAAATATGTTACATATCTAATCAAATATAAAATTCAACATGTTTTGCTGTTCATTTTAGCATCGACGGGAAAATGAAGCAAATATTTAATCTGTTATATATTAAATCTTATTTCTTGAAAAATACGTTCACGTGACGATTTTGGAAAATGCCGTTATGTTTTAAATTATTAGATCATGTGTTTATTTGCCCTGAAATTTTTTCGGCGTGCTTTAAGTACCATTTGTGTACATGAACGAAAATCTTATTTCTTAATTTGAAGGTCACGTGATTGTTTTTGGACTTTGTTGTAATGAAAAAAAAGCTTAAAAACTTTCAAAAAACCTCCTCACTTTTTTTTATAAGTGATTCAACAAATTTTTGAAAAAAACATTAGAATTCTTGCCAACCTTATTTTTTTGATGATTCCAAAATTTTATGCAAAAAAATAAGTACTGTAATAAAGTTAAAATTATCAAAAAAAACGCACAAACGTCAATTATTAAAATAGTTGATCCATCACTTTGTAAATGCTACATTCATAAATGATTAAGGGTCCTAAATTGCGATTAAAGGGCGCATGGTCACACGTGACCATAAAGTTACACTGAGAGTTAAAGCCGCCACCCGATTGCTCATGTGTTGTTCAACTTAAAAATCGAAAATAATTGGTTGTTCGAATGCGTGGGTGATTATTTAACGGTTTTCGAAAAAATAATAATGCCCTAAAAATCATCGAGATAAAAGAAAAAATATATCATGGACTCGCGCATCATCTTTGGTAGAAACAGTACAGTTAAAAAAGTAATCACCCAAAAATTAGTCTGTCAAAGTTGATTAAATTTTTCGTAGAGCGTGGGAAACTTGCTATTTTTTGCGCGAAAGCAGAATTACAAAATATGACTCACTTTTTTACCTCTTCCATAACCTCATGAAACTTAGACTTTATCATTTGCCTCTTTTTCATCTTTCAAATCTCAATTTTGAGCAGCTCAACTTTCAATTTTTAATCTGAGGAATTGAACTAAGATTACGACGAATCATCTTGAAGCGCATGACGCTAAATAACGAGGAAATGCGATAACCGTCGTAAAATTTTAATTTTTAATTGCCAATCCCAATCATCACCCCCCCCTCTTAAAAGACATTTTTGTTTTTCACAACTACTCTGATGGAAACAAAATTTTTTGATAAAAATGTTTCCATTATATGATTCGAAATAAGCATTTTCAGAAGTTAAAAGTTGGTCTCCTTTTTATAAGCTAATCTTGTACAGATTTTTTATGATGAATTTATAGTTGAACCTTTTTCAAAAATAAATTAATTTTCAAGGTCAAATTTTCAGTCTTCTTGCTTGATAAGCAGTGCTTATTCTAGTCTTTAAAACGACAAATTACAATTAACTATCTTGCTTTTCATATTCCAACGAATTCATAAAATTTCACCGAAAGAGTCCTTTAAGTCAACTTATGGATAAAGGTGTTATCAACAATGACTGAATTATGTACGCTCATGATGCTAGAGAGCAACATAGAGTTAAATATATTTTAATAATAAATAAAGGTCATAAATAAAATGCTAACTACAAACATAAAAAGTGGCTCGCATTTTTTTTTGCTAAAAAAAATTTAAAGGTTTACATTTTTGAAACTTTTGCTTGAATTATTCAGAGAAAATATAATTTATCTTCGTCAGCTTATCATGGCCTACTTTTTTAAAGTTCTTATTTTTGGTATGACAAATGCGTAGGTGGAAATCAGAATTACAAGTTAAGGGGGTATCCGACGGGTTTTACTGATTTTTAAAAGTTAGTTTGAGCTAACTGCAACTCGTTTCGAGTTCAAACTTCGGATTCTAGGAGATATATGTTTGAAATTTTCAAAAAATGGTGTTTAAAGTTTTTTGTATGACCGGACCGGCCGGTATACCGGTCCAAAAAGTGATTTTTTCAATTTTTTGGTACAACTAGATCTAGCTCCTGGATATCAAAATTTTCTTTTTTTAGGGTAAACTTTAATTTGTGAGCTTAACAGCTGTGCGTGGCCTGATTTCCATATTTCATGATATTTAAGAAATTTCCAAAATAAATGGGTGTTTTTGCACATGTTCGCTGGTAAATGGCATTTCGTCGAACGATATCAGATTTTTTTTATAAATAAAAGCACTTCTTTTAAAGTGTACAAAGCGAGGAGAGGTGGTGGGTTTCGAGTTTTTTTACAATTTTTATTCATATTAGGCTTTTAGAATGCATTCAAAGTTTATTTACCCTCAATTAGTCAAATTAGGATTTGAAGAAAAATTCCCAAAAACTTTTTTTGAGTAACAAATCATAATTTTTGATGCATTTTTGTCAGTGAGTTGCAAAATAAAAAAAAGTTGTAAAATTAGTCAGATCCAATGTCTAGATCACGAGAAAAAGTTAATTACCTAAAAAAAATACTTGGAAAAAATTCCATAATTATGCAAAATTCGGAAATTTTTTTATCGAAATTTATTTTGTTTAAGTTTTAATAAGCAAACCGTTAACAAAAATGAGAATGCAGCTAAAATGAGCTTTCTATCATTTCTGAGTCTCGAAATATAGCCTCCATCGGATACCCCAAATTTCTGGAATTCAGAATCTGGATCTAAGAAATTATTTTAAAATTTGTTTTTTCGAAAATAAAATGTTTTTATGTCCATTCTCAAGATTTAATTCAGAGTGAGCTGATGCAACAAAAATGAGAGTGAACGATGTATAACTTCAAAAGATACAACGGTACACTTGTGGTTAATAAAAAAATAACTTGGAAAAAATAGAAAATTTAGTTTTTTTTTTATAATTTTTTTGGAAACAAACCAGTAACAAAAATGAGAATGCAGCTAAAATTAGCTTGCTATCACTTTTAAGTCTCGAGATACAGCCGCCGTCGGATACCCCCTTAAATACAAATTCACGTTTTGTTATTTTCGACAAGCATAGAAAGAAAGTAATTGAAAAATTAGCAGGAACTTAGCAGATTAATTTCAGCATCGATATCCAAGCTTCGAGTAGGAGGCTTTTTATCAACTTATTTCGTAGGGAATTTTACGACGCGTTTTTTGACTCAGAAGTTTTTTACATTTTTTCGATAAAAAATTGCATGTAAATTGTAGGAATTGAAGTCTTTTTAGTAAGCTTTCAAAATTGGCTGTTTTGATCACTAGGGGCATAATTTCAAAACATGGCGCCATGGCGCGCCAGAATAGGATTACAAACTTAAAGTTAATTGGATAATTTTCTAAGCTTTGTGTTCTGACAACTGCACTTAGAAACTTAAAAACAGCTTAATTATCAATGACCACTCCCTTAAAATATTTAAATAATAGTGGCCACAATTTTTTCTAGTAATTTTTGACAATTTGCAGCATGTCACATTTTGGCTTCGGTTTTTGGTATTTGAAAAAACTAACCTCCGCCAATCAGAACGTTTCAATTTAGCAAAGACGTAGGTGTTTTCTAAATTTAAGTATTCTTACTGGCGGAGGTTACCTACTGCAAAAATTAAAAACGAAGCAAAAATGTGACATGCGGTATATTTCTGAATAGAATTAATTTTTCTTAAAATAAATTTAATGATCCGTATTTTCTCGTTAATTAATCTTTGTACAATATTTTAATTACCGTTTCTTTCTCATTTTATCTATGAAAGTGTGTAAAGCCGCCTAAATCAGTTCTCAAGGTTTTTTCTCAAGAAGTTTCAAGTCTTTTTTTTTCTCTTTCTTTGTATAAAAGGCGTGGGAGTTACGCAGGAAATATTTTTATTTTTTGTTTAGAGATAGGATAATGTGTAAAGACAAATTCACCTTGACAATATTTGAAAAAAGTTTTTTTCTTGTTGAATGGATAAAAGATGACTTACGTGGACGAAGATGATGACAAACAAAAGTCATTCTCTGAATCATCAATAACCTAAAGAAAAGAGATTTTTTTACGAACCATTTTATTACCCAGAAACGCCAAACTTAGTCAAAAGGAATTCACAAATAATGTGAACTAGGGTGAGACGTGAATAAAGGGTGTTGTATTGACTGGCTAGCTATATATCCAGCGTATATATCCCTTTACGAGGAAGGTAGATATTTTCTAATTTGGTCTAGTACATTAGTACTACTTAAAGTACATATGTACTAGACCAAATTAGAAAATATCTACACTCCCCTAAATGTCTACCGAAAATAAAAAGAACCTTACATTTGCCCTGATTGGCTAAATCGGTAAAAAGATTTTAATCACATCTACGTCCATGAGTCATCTTTTAAGACGATTTTCTGTTTACTTTTAGGGAATCGTACCTTCCTCGTAGAGGGATATCTGGAAAGCTTATTTTGAGGTTGATAGTAATTTGTCGACATACTTAGTATTTCAATTTTTCAGTCATATAAATATGATGTTTTCTAAAAAATAGTTTTGATCGTCTTTTTTAAACTCAATACTTCATAATTTTATGGGAGTATACATTTTTGGTCAACTTTTTTTGCCTGTCTTTTGTTATGAAGAATCCGTAGGCGTTATTTACTACATATTTGAAAAATATCGAAGAAAAATCGATTGCAATTAATCATTTTACGTGGCAAAAATACATTTTTCGTATAGATTTTGATAGCATAAACAAAAAATTTTAAATCATTTTTTCCATTTTTGGCTGATTTAAAGTGACTATCCCCTTTCAAACGGGTATATGCCTCGGAGGGTTAAAGGTTTTTATCAAAAAACAGTTTAAGGTGCGAAAAGTGATCTTTTAGTCCTCGGGTTCTCACGAGGGTTAAAATAGCGGTATCGCAAATAAAATAAGCTGACCCGAGAGTTTTCTCCGGCGTGGTTTTTAATTGCAACGTTATCGGATGTACCGGCTCGTCAAAATTAACTGGTAAAGTATAGCTTTCGGTTCCGGAAATGATATTTCAATAATATACATGTACCAAAAGATGCGCCATTAAATTTAACGGTTTTCTGGAAACGGTATTATGAACTAGGGGTCATAAGGGAAATTTATATCCTGAGTGAAAACTGGAAGTGGTATTTTCCAATGATATAAATTTCCTTCTAGCGGCACTTTGTGGTCACTCACAGCACTTAAGTATGTGTTTTTTTTACTTGCGAAATCAAAATTGGCAGTTAGGTAATTACGGCCAATTACAAATGGTAAGTAGGTGGATTTTATTTTGAAAGCCAAGCTATAGCCAATTTCAAGGGTTTGAAAATATAATCCACTTAGTTCTCATTTTTATTGGCCGTAATTACCTAAATGACAATTTTCATTTCGCAAGTAAAAAAACACATACTGTATGACCCCTCATTCAAAATACCGTTTCCAGAAAACCGATGATGGCGCATCTTTTGGTACATGTAAATAATTGAAATATCACTTCCAGAACCGAAAGCTATACAGGTTAATTTTGACCAGCCGGTACAATTGATAACAAAGGTTGTTATATAACCCACCTGCGTCTGAGTGTTTTAAAACACACTAGTATTAGCTAACTATGAAACATGGATAAGCAACGCACTGGGCAAAAATATGATTTCGCATTTTGAGATTAATTTTTATGGTGTCTATTTTCGACTATATTTTCTGGCTTCAAACTCGATAAAAAGGAGTCAAATATTTTTTTTTNAGCGTGACCGCGACGAAATTTTGGTTTGAACAGAATAAATAATTTTTGAATAAGTTTGAAGAAAAAATTTAAGTAATTTTATAACCAAATTTAACCATCGGAAATGCGTAGGCGGAAAAAATGATCTGTTTTGAAATTAATTCAGTTTCAAGTCTCGGAAACTTTTTATTTGCCTATCTTAGGTAGAATTTTATCTCAAATTGTCAATTTAAAATTTTGACCGCCATTCACACCACCTGGTGGTGCCGGATACCAAAATAAATAATGTCAAAATTTTCATCTCCAAAAGCAACGCTTATAAGTATATTTGTAGATTATTGTCTGGTTCCAATGCTGTTTCAACTGCATAAAACAAAAAATTGCATCCAAATCATGCATTTCCGATCTGATGAGCAATTTCTGAAACTCATCAAAATTCTAGAAATTAAAAATTAGGGGAACTTTCGGGGGTCTGTTTCGATATTCCGCCGGCAAAAATGATACTTTCGCAAATTATTTTTGGTCTCTGTTTTTAAAAACACAACGTTGCAGGTGGAGATTAACATCAAAAAAGTGTGGTACCTTGGACAGCCTACTGAGTAGGCCCTAATCCATATAAAATTACTTTAAGTTTAACCTGAACTTCTTCTCTGTCGCTGAATCTGATAACTTTTGATTTTGCAATCGGTGTTCCAAATTGATTTGATGAAATATTGTTTGACATCGGAGGATCTAAGAAATTGATAGAAATATTTTCAATCTTCGAATCATCTTCTTTACTTTCAAAAAAATATTCTGCACAAAGATTTTAAATATATTATTAATATCATATATTTTTACTAAACTACCTACATTATACAGGAGAAAACTTAAATTTTCTGATAGTCTTACGCCAAACGTACGGTCAAATTGACAATTGCGCACTTTCGGACGATAGAACCCCGAACATGAATTTTTGGAGATACTGTTAGCGTTGAAACTTATTAGTTAACCCCCCCTTTAACTATCTGAAGGCAAACAAATTATAAATAATATCAAATAAGTCATAGTTTACAATCTAATTTTCAAAAATATTGTTGAAAATTACATACGATTAGCCGTTCGAAAGATATTTTTTCCTACTTTTTTTTAGGATTTTTGACAAAATTCTGAGGGAGCCATTTTTAAGGGAAGTATTTGAGGATTCTTTTGATATAAATTTATTTTTTCTGCAGTCTCTATACAAAGAATAATTTTTTCGCAAGTGATTTTTATTAAACTCAAAATAATGAAAAAAAAGGTCGAACTGATTTTGAGTTATCAGCTGATTACCATTGTTTTTCACACTTTGCTGCGTATATTTTGACGCGTGGCGATATGAATAATTGTTTTGTAAGCGATCGAGATGTTATATTTCAAATCTAAGACCAGCTATAAATAGCTCGAGTTTCACTCGTAAATTTGTAACTTATATGTCATTGTAAAAAATGAATGGCTTTCCAAGAAATATACGGTGAGTGAACCTCTCTTATCTCTCGCAGTTATCGAGTCCACAGACTTCGAAATTAAAAAAGGTTATGTGTTATTCACTTAATTCTATCTTTGATCTCGATCAGTAAAGAATAAGTTAATTCACCATTTAAGTTTTCCCGCGATAAGCGCTCAAAGTATTGCCTTCAGGTAGGCTTTTGGGTGTGAGGCGAAGTTCTCGTTTCTGGGTGTGAGGAGGTTAATAAACGTTTATAATGCGTAGGCGTTTGAATTTTGTGACATAAATCTAAATTCACATTAATGATTAGTCGATAAATATTAGTTAATTATACAGGTTAAATTTTGATTTTTATAGGGTTTTGCGCGGACCTAAAAACGAGAAGGCAATTCTCCCTTCTTCACTTTTTCTAATTATTTCCTAGAGCTGGTTCACCAAAAGCCATACAAAATTGGAAACTCAACCAGTATATCGGACAATTGGGCAATTGTGGATGATTAACTCGGATAGGACCGCACAAAAATAAATAAAAACACTTTTAATTTAAATGAATGTTATATTTTTCAGTTAATTTTTCAGGAAATTTATTGCCTATCGCCCAAATTGTTTTTGAGCTATTTTTTGTCTCAGATATTATCTTTCGGACATAAAATGTGCATGACTGTTTATCAACAAATCCAATAATATTTTTCTGTCGATTCCTTTTCAAAATTTGTCTCAATTAGTTAAATTTATGGCTGAAAATGATAAAATAAATCAAAAACGTTAGCAAATTTATCAAGTGAATTATATTAATTTTGTCAATAAATAAAAATAGCAATAATTTTAAAATTCGGAAATGCTTGTAGAGAGAATAAAAATATTTAAATTTTTTGTTAAGGAACAAAATTAAATAATAATTAATTCAATGTGAGTTGTTCTGATTGTATTATTTCTGGTTTTGAATTATTCGTTCAAAAACCGCGCTCAAATCACCTTTCATCTGACGAGAACTGTGGGGGAAGATCGGCCCGGCAGTTGTCGCAGAGTCCTTAGGGTCTCTCAGGCAACTGGCGGGTCGGCGTTTCCCCCGGTCCCCCCCCCTTTTAGCGTTCTCGGTGGCTTATCGATTTTCCGTACGGGAACTACATAAGCCACCGAAGACATCTGAAAAGGAAAGGGATTTAGTTTAGAAAAAACTGCCGTAGAATAAAAATAGAGCTTAGAGTTTTTGATCTGAGTTAAATATCGCAAAGGGCAGGAATTCAAGCAACGTAGGGTTTTACTACAGAACTCAGTTCTAGCGCCCTTTTACTCTCACATCCTCACTCCTGAGTGCTAATCGTATTTAAAAAACCTTGCCAGTTCGGTTGCACCCGAGTTTTGTGTATAAAATACTACAATAATTATAGAAAAGCTACACATTTTGGATAGAAATCACTTTACAAAATATTATCACGTCCGTCGAGACCAAAAGTGATTAGTTTGATCCTAGCTTAAGGGAGTGGGTGACGATAATCAAGCAGAATTTTTTGAGTGTGGTTTCCGAGAAATTTGGATAAGAAAATATTATCCATTTTTTGTTTAAATGTACTACAAGTCTTAAAAATGTTGCCAGTGATATTCAGAGCATCAAATAAATTAACAGTCGGGGGTCTTTTTTCCTGCATTGAAAAAAGTGGTTTATCAGCATTTTCTAGGAGACAGTTTATCAGAAAAACCTGAATTTTTGGGAATACAAGAGACCATCGACGTTTGAGCTTTTGGGTAGAAAAATTTCCAGAAATTTTAGGTCAGCTGTTCTAGAAATATAAAATACTGTGTTTTAACCAAATTACGTTTTAAAAATTTGTTTATTTTTTGACTTTTATATAAATTTTCATCAAACTTCACCAAAAAGTTAGAAAAGTATGTCCTTCAATTCCTGTGCAATTTATTTCATTTTTTCTTGTCTAATATTCTCGAAAATTTGATATTTGTCAGACCCGAACTGAATTTTTCCGAATTTAAAAAAAAATCCTCTTGAAATATCTTCAAAATAGGATCACAAGAAAGGTCTTGCGCTACTAAACAAAAAAGTCTGAGAAGCCAATTCTATATTTGCAATATTTTAGGTCGAAAAACCCAAAATAAAAATCCGGTGGAAATTTAATCTTCTAGAATTCAAATAAATCTGAAATTTTAGAATTTTTTTCACATTGCATGCATTTTCAGATCACCTATTGTTAAAACATGATCTGATTAATTTGGAGTCACACTAGCTCCTAAAAAAGCCAAAACTAAAAATGCGGGAAAAAAGACCCGAGACCAAATTAACCCACGCTTAGGTAATGATTTTTAGCAAGCGTCCCAAAAAGCACTAAAGCCTACTCCACCTTCATCGTATATTAGTTGTTTTTATAATTTGGCATTCGTTCTTATTATATAAATACAGAATTCTGTAGACGCCATTTCTTAAATTTATGCCCTTACTGGTCAAACGGCCAATTTGGGGACTCACCAGAAAGCTTACTTCTCCTACATTTTTCATGCAATTTTTTTAAATTATCTTTCAAAATGATGGCATAAACTGGCTTAAACTCTGTAGACGCCATTTTTTGAAATGTTGTCTTAACCCCCACCTGTTTGAAATGTTATATTACCCACCTGCATATTAGTATTTTAAAACACACTAGTATTCAAACTTGACAAAAATAAGATAAATATGGATTTTTTTATAATTTAAAACCGCAAGACGAATTTTCGGTTAAAACAGAATAAACTTTTGTTAGATAAGTTTAAGAAAAATTGTTAGTAATTTGAAGGTAAAATTTAACCATTGAAAATGCGTAGGCGGTAAAATGTTTATTTTAAAGTATTTGATTCAGTTCTTAATGAATTTGTACTAAATGAAATTTCTTGCGCGCGATGTGAACCTTCTCAAATCGCCAATTCAAAACTTTGACCTCCAATTACAGCACCAGGTGGTGCCGTGCGTAAAAATTGATAGTGCCAAAATTCTTGAAATTGAAAATAAGGGGAATTTTCGGGGTCTGTTCAAATATTCCGCCGGCCAAAATGATACTTTCCCAAAATATTTTTGGTCTGTGTTTTGAAACACAGAAATGCAGGTGGGGGTTAAGTTCTGAAAAAATTGACGTCATTTTCCGATTTTTTTAGAGAATTTTGAGGCCTTTTGAGAAGAATCTTTTTCTGTTGGAGCTTCGGGGTTAAAATTAGTCCCAAAAACCTTAAAATTTCTTAATTATATAGAAAAAGTTGTCTAATTTTCTTTTTTGGGAAGTTCCAAAGATCGACCACTGCCCCTAAAAACCTAAATTTCATTAGAAAATCACAAAATAAGAAAAATAGTATATAAAAAACTTAGTGAAAAATTCTTTACAAGCTAGACAGACGATAATTTATTTTTGGAAACCTTCAATTATCGTCACCCACTCCTCATTAAGACATTTTTCAACAAATCACTTTTGGTCTCGACGCCACTTGAAACTCACACGGTTAACTAGTAATTTGCGATTTTCAAATACAAACAGAAACAGTTTGTTGAAAAAACGTTATTTCAGGTAGTCTGATTCTCACAATAATTTAAACACCAAATATTTGTTTTGCACTGCATAATAAACTATTTTTAAACAATCTATTTAACTATTTTAACTATATTTAAAATCTACCAATAATTTGATTTTCTTTTGAACAGCATAAAAATGGCATTATTCAAATTTTCTCATGAATTTCCGGCTCAAAACTCAATCGCGCTTATTCTCAGATTTTTATTTGGTAAAGATTGCATCTTCAATCGCAAGTCCAAAATGTCGTAAAATGCAAATTGGAGATGAATTTGGCTGAGGATTAATAATAATGGAAACCAGCCAGCTTAATTTCATCAGTAGAAAAATTTAAACAAAAATTATTTTCTAAGATAAA
>SCLH01000564.1:79063-99646 GCA_004367855.1 Oikopleura vanhoeffeni | reverse complement strand
GTAGGCGTGGACAGAGATCCACAGTAGGGATAATTACAGGTATAATTATCATACTTTAACTATCATTTCTATAAATTTAAAAATCATTATTGATTTCGTACCTAAACTTAAAAGAATAAAACTTTACGATATTGCTAAGAAATGTACTTTAATGACTTTTGCGCCAAGAATAGGTACTTAAACACACCAGCATATCATTAGTTAATCTAGACCACCTTGATGAAGACATAGAAATAAATTACACATTTTATCCCAAATCAATCGTCAAATTATTATTCGATCTGATGTATGGAGTTAATGCAAAAGATTTATCCGTCAATGAAATAATCCAATTGATGGATATAATAATCGACTGTGGTCATTGTGATGAAGAAAAATTTCAATGGCATTTTCGCATAGGGATTTCAACTCGACGAGCGCAGCTTAATATCACCCAGTCGCTCGTACGACTAAAGCTTGTTGAATAAGAAGCTTCCATCTTATATTTTCAAGACTTTTAAGGGGGTGGTCGTCGCTAAATGAGGACCAAGAAAATTAATTCCTGAATTGAATTTCAATGGCTTTTTTATTGAAATATAGACAATGACAAACATTTTGGTACTCGTTTTATTTTGATAGGTGGTCAAAAAAGCTTTTTGATGGCTTGAAAAATATTTTGTACGAAATAAGTTGAAATTTCTTGATTTTCGGAAAATTAATAAACGATTTATAGGAAACTGAGATAAACATTTGGACAAAACTCTCCTCACTGATCTGCACGTACTCTTCAGCTGCACATTTATGTAGGTTTCGAATATGTTACTTTCGAATCCCTGGAGGAGATGCATTTTGATTGAGACTCCTGAAATAGGGTCAAAATACTGTTTTTTGGTTATTCTGAAGCCAAATCCAATAATTTTTTTTAAACGTTTCCAGATGACCTGCCAACGTTCTGTCCGGTTAATTTGTGTCATAAATCATTGTTGTGCCTTATAAACTCAAGAAGGAGATACATTTGAAAAAAAATCCGTCAGTTTTGTAAGCACGTTTCTGATTGGACGAGCCATCTGTTACTTTCGACATTTTTTGAGGATGCAAGATTTTAGTTCAAATATATCAGAGAGGTTACATTTGGTCCAACGATTTATTCTTTTGCAACAATTGGCCATTGAAAACCCCGATTTTTTATTTTTTGTGCGACGACCACTCCCTTAAGGGGGTTGTGGGTGTAAAGAATGCATGATTGGAACAAAATAGTTTATATTTTTTTTAGTAATCGTCAATAACAATAATTTATTCTTCAAAAGTGATGAAATGTCATGTTTTTGACGCGTGTTATTCCACCACCAAAAATAAACGCAATATGATTGGTTCCAGTTCGTTAAACGTCGCCCACACATGGTTTTTCTACAGCGTAGGCGCGCCAGACAACAACAACCTTTGTTGGAAATAAACCGCTGGGAAATTAAACCAAATGAACTTATTTTACGTATAAAAACAAACAGAATAATTTTTTCAACGACATAACGGACAAAAATATAACAATATTTTGTAGGTTTCATACATTTTATGTTTTATTCAATTTGAAACAAAATTGACCGACTTATTCCGATTTTNGTTCTAGGAAAGCACTTTTGAGGTCTCAAAAATATTTTGTATGAAATAAGTTGAAATTTATCAATTTTTGAGAAATAAAACACGATTTATAAAAAACTGAGAAAGAAATTTGGACAAAACTCTCAATACTGATCTGCACGGACTATTCAGCTGCACGTACATTATAAGTTTCGAATGTGTACCTTTAAAAACCAGGGAGGATATACATTTTGAAAAAAATAATTCCGTCAGTTTTGTAGCACTTTCTGATTGAACGAGCCATCTGTTTACTTTCGATATTTTTTAGGATGCAAGATTTTTTCAAATACTATATATATCAGAAAGAAGTATTATTGGTTCAACAATTTGTACTTTTGCGTCACTTGGCATTGAAAACTTCGTTTTTGCCTAAAATGCGACGACACCGCTTAACCATTACACACCAATAATTTTCTATCCCATTACACACTTATTGTACTAAAATGTACAAGCCCTTTCAAAAAATCATAAAATTACTATTACACATCCGATGTCAAGTTACGACTTATTAAGCAGTTCAAACAAATCTTCAAAACTTGTCATTTTAAAATAGATTTTTTCAATTTCAAAGGGCTCAAAAGCGACACTCCTTCAGCGATAAAAGTCACTTTTCGATATTTCTTCTATATATAAAAAACTGAACATTTTCAAATTATGTATTTTAATACTATTGAAACATTAAATAATTACCTAACTGAAGCATTTTTTCAAAATTATTTCTCTGATTAGTATTATTGGAGTAACGAAGTTTTTTGTAAACTCTAATTTTTCAAATTTTCTCGTTTTTTCTCAAGTTTTCTTTCGCTCAAAAGATCAAAAATAAATTGTTTCACGATTAAATCTCTGAAATGACAGTTTTGATTATGTATATTTATAAACTACCAACTGTATTTGAGGCGCTAAAGAGAACAAAAGGCGCAAAATTGTTCGATCTTTTTATACATTGTTTTATTAAATGGAGATGGTGGAATAAATATATGAAAGATAAATCACCCTCTGACAGGTGATAGAGAGCATCGGAAGGGGCGATTTGTCAGCTGGGTGAACTGGTAAAGCGTCCGTATCACGCTGACACCGAAAATCAGGACCCAGCGATTGTGTGTTCATTCAAAACGGATCGAAATAAAAAAATATCAAAAAATACTAAATCAAAGTAAAACTGCGAGTTGATTAACTTCAAGAGAGATTAATTTATAATAGAGAAAATTATCGGTAAGTTAGGTTAATTTATTGCTATATCCGAGGTTCATCAATCATACAGTATAATTCATAATTTTTTTTGTTTGTATTTCAACTTGTTTTTTTGTGATTTTTTAATTTCGGCATGCACAACTTGAAATCCCATGTGTTGACAAAGTATAGGTCGGATTAAATTTTGAAAAAGCAGTTTGTTCCTTGAAAAATTCTGCATCAGTGAGTGGAGTTTAAAAACATTTTATAATTCGTTTTATGTCAATCGTCAGTTTTGTGAGACAAAAGTGTTCAGAAAAAACGTCCTTCATTTTTTAGAACGCTCTCATTTGACATAAAATTATGCCATGACATTTTAATTAACATTATCTTAATCCTCAAACAATTTTATATCGTCTTTGATGTTTCGTCGAAATATTGTCATACTAGACTTCTCGCTATTTAGAAGCGGAGTTCAACTTTTACAGGAGAGCTCAAAATTATATTTTGTTTTGTCTTTCGTCCGCGTCTCAGTCGAAACCGGACGATGCAATCTAGTTTTAAAGTCGATATTTGAAAATTCAGACAATTTTGTGTAATCATCAAGCGGTTAAATTCTTATTCGAATTCTTGGATTAAAAAAAAATGCACTTTTGTACAATTATTGTTGACTATTTTTTCCATATAATGATAGGATATTCGACATTTTAAATAGACTGCCTAATTTCCTTGTTTTTCAAAATAATGTTGTTTCTCTGATAATATACTAATCCTGTGACATCAGTACCTGATCAAAATTTTGAACAGATGCATTCTCTCGAAATTAAGCTTACAATCATACTTAAGTACTTCTTTTCAGTCGTAACAATTGTATTCTAGCGTTGTAATCGCTTTGAACGAATCACGGATACAAATCACAGTATGTTTTCGCGTCCTTTAGATCGTTAATACCAGTTTATTTCGCCGTCAAAATCCAGGAGAGTGTATTTTCCCCGGGCACTCAAAAATAAGGCCAAAAACAGTTTTTTGCTCATTTAAGGCCCGATAAATTTTTGAGTTAAACGGAACTTGGGGTTCTGCCAAGTTTCTCTGTGGCAATAAAAGCTATAAAGTATTTCTCTATCCTTAAAATCAGAGGAGTAGGCTTTGAAGTGAAAATAGTGCCATCTTTGAAAGGTCGTTCCTGATTGGTCGGCCAATCAGAGGCCTTCGATTTATTTTGTGTGAAGATTAATGTTCATTATTCTAAACTGAAATAGATATGTTCGTGCTGTTTCAGTAATTCATTGAGGCGACGCTGAAAACCTGTTTTTGGCCTTAAAATGCGACCAGTACTCCTTAAGGGTTTGGTGTAGAATGTTGGAATTGCTGGGAAATAGCCCTCTCCTCCACGCTTGGACTGGAAGGGTTGATAACGGCAGATAAGAATAAATGACGAAAAAAATAGCGGCGAGACTAAAACCTTCTCTATCACTCCAATAACTTATGTATTCTGGTGAAGATCGCTCACCGGTACCGCAGTGAACAAACTGGTAAAAATATGTTCTCAATCACACACAAAATCGGAATAGAGCGGTCAATTTTTGTTTCAAATTGAATAAAACGAGAAACTTTATGAAACCTACGAATATTGTTATATTTGTGTCCGTTATTCGTTGAAAAAATTATTCTCTGTTGTTTTAAACGAGTACAAATTAAATTCGCAAAATTCTCTTTAAAATCGGAATAAGTCGGTCAATTTTTGTTCAAATTGAATAAAACATAAAATGTATGAAACCTACCAAAATATTGTTATATTTTTGTCCGTTATGTCGTTGAAAAAAATTATCTGTTTGTTTTTATACGTAAAATAGTTCATTTGTTTATTCCCAGGCGGTTTATTTCAACAAAGGTTGTTGTTGTCTGGCGCGCTAACGCTGTAGAAACCATGTGTGGGCGACGTTTAACCGAACTGAACCAATCATATTGCGTTTATTTTTGGTGGTGGAATAACACGGCTCAAAAACATGACATTTCATCACTTTTGAAGAATAATATGTTATGACGATTACTAAAAAAAATATAAACTATTTGTTCCAATCATGCATTCTTTACACCCAAACCCCTTAAGGAGTCGGAGTGCAGATAAAAAGACTGCCCCTATACTCGCAGTCGTATATATTTTCATAAAAATAAAATTGGAAAAATTTGTTTCTAGAGCCTCATTTTGCAACGACCACCCCCTTAAAGCATATCTTATTTTCACTTTATACGGCTAAGTGATATTTTTCGACTGTACCGTAAAAAAGGCTGGCGTTTGTCTGTGTAGAGGTATGAATTTTTTTTTGCATAAATAAGAACTTATTTTCCGATAAAAACGTGCAAACGCAGTTAGGTGTAATAAAACTTGCTCAATTTTGATCATGATGCGTGGAGCCATACGAGCGGTTTATAGTTAAATATACTGAAACTTTAGTATGGAAGTTTGAAAATTTGAACATGTATTTAAGCGCCAAGAGATTACCAATTTTCAGCAACAAAATTTCTGATTACCGAATTTCACATTTTTGTAAAACCTCGTATTTTATTAAGTTATTTGAAATAATCAATTTATAAAGAAGCAGATTGGAGCGTAATTATTTTCAAATGGAGTTTATTTTCCGGTCTTATAAGACAGATATTATACATGTAGTATTTCATTTCTTAATTTTAATTCCTTTTGAGCATGGTGCAATTTCTTGGGGATTTATTGAAAAAAGAAATGAAAAATTTATCAGCAGAATTAAAATGTGAAGTTTATATTGGTTTGATTCATTTACGAGAAAATCCAATATACGAAATTTTGGATGACCTGGTTACACAAATCAACAAAGAAAAACTTGCATATACTGCCATGAAGTTCCTTGAAAAGAATAAAAATATTTTCAAAGAAGGGGCCCTCAAAATGACGGCTTGTGATTCTCCAATTCAAAATATTTTTCGATACATGAAGCGATCGTCTTTACCAATAACAACTGGAAATGTTATGCAAAAATTTATTGAGATTTTAGCTGATTTCGAAAAAACGACTGGCAACATTCCTAATCATCCACTTATCAAGGGAATCACATTGTCTTCTGCGAATGCCACCGGTTCTGCTGGACCTACTAAGCTAGAGTGAGATTTTTTTTTATTTATAAAAACGATGCACGAAATATTTTTATTTACTTTTAAGTCATTTTTTTTACATTATTGCTTTAATTAATTATTTTACTCGCAACATCAATTAAAAAAAATGAAACGAATGTTTTTTTCACACAATAGTTTAATCCGCAATTAGGCTGTCCGAAGTTGTCCCTTTAGGAGGTATGCCATTCTGATAGAATTAAAGGCATTAAACATGCTTCAAATCAATTCTTCTTGATACAGAGTGATAATAAAGTGAACTACAAAACCAATCATCAAAAAATTTTTTGCATTTTTGAAGTTAAAACATAACGTTTGCTTGAATTTGATCACTCAAACTTAAAAATATCGTCTTGACGTAAGTCTATTTTCTCATCTGTGTTTCACTGGCTTTCTTTTGGGCCTTCTTTCGAAAAAATCGAAGCACTTTTTCTTTCGGAAATTTTTTCGAAAATGACCAAAAATCGTAATTGGAGTTTTAGCAGTAAATTGCAAGAAAGCTCATGATATTTCTTACATATGTTCTGTAGAATACTTGATAAAAATTTGAGCCATTTGGCAAATATATCATCGGAGGAGATAGATTTTGAAGTCTGAAATTGTGAAAAATCGTCGTTATTTAGTGTACTAGAATTGTTCAGTCGCCGGATCAAAAAAGGTCGTGATCAAAGATTTACATACTACTGTAATTTTTGAAGAACCAAAAAAAATTCTCTACAAGATAGCTTAAAAACATCCAACCCCATTTTTGAGTTTTGAAATTCCTTATTTCAAATCGTCTTCGTGATCTGTAAAAATTTGAGCTCAATTTGATATACCGTTTAGAGGAGATAGATTTTGAAGTTTGGAACAGGTCATCTTGTTGCGATACTGTACCTATTGGTGTAATGGTCAAAAATAATTTGTGATGTACGTTTTCGCAAGATGAAAGATAGATCTACAAATTAGCATTTTCGGTTTTTCGCATGAGCTCTTAGTTTTCAGTATATTTCACCAAGAAAATGTAAAATCAGAGTCGCATACCCCTTTAAATGGAATTTTTCGCTACGGTTAGATTACATCCCCCTTTCACACTATCCAAAATATTTGGGCCCTACTAATAAATAACACACTTCGTTTACTATACAGGGCTCAAATATTCTGGATAGTGTGAAAGGGGGATATATTATTATCCGAAAAGGAACTCCTGTGTGTAATAGTTTTCCGTAAAATCGCATTTTTCACCCCATAATAAGCAAGATTGTATAAAGTTTTACAAGGAAGATTGGGCAAAAAATAGTGAGATTTTTGACATGAAGCAGCAGGGCATTCAAATCTTCACAGTTCCACTTTCTGGATCGTATGAAATAAATGCATGTGGCGCAGGAAATAGAAATGGCTTTCCAAAGGGGGCGAAAATAGAAGGAAAAGTTGCGTTACAAGCAGGAGATAAATTACATCTTGCTATTGGACAACAAGGTCAACATTATCAATCCGGAAATGGAGGAACTTTCATTTTCAAAGAATGTGATGGACAATTTGAACCACTTATCGTCGCTGGTGGTGCCGGAGGTGCTGTTGCTACATTTAATACTTTAGCCCATAAATCTCTGGCTGATGCCAGGTTAGATAAATTTGTTGGTCCATCTTCTAGCTATCCGGAAATTAATACTATAGAAGGAACTACTGGGAATACACCAAATGGAGGAAAAGGGTTTAAATGTTTCAAAGAAGGCATAACTGGCCAAACTAATTCAAATACTGGTTTTCATGATGGTGGATTTGGAGGAGGTGGTCATGGTCACGGTACATATGGTGGTGGTGGAGGTTACACGGGTGGACATGGAAACAGAATTGGTTCTTATGCTGGTGGTGGTGGTGGATCATTCAACTCGGACATAAATGGAAGTAACACAATCGGTCATTTCGAAAACGGAAATTGTTCTATTCGTCTTATTTTACGATGAAGAAGTGAAATATCCCCTTGGGAGTCGGCAAGTAAAAACATTATCTACAACCACCTCTCTTTTTTTATTTCCCTATCCAATTTGGAGAAAGAACACAACATGGCTGTACGGTATCAATCTCGTTATATCTCAGCCCTGTATCAAATTGGGAGAAAGTTCGCTTCATAATTCATGTAAAATAATTCTTCAGAATCTCTTAACTTGTCGACTCTATCAGGGATATCTCTTATTCACACTTTTGTTAATATCCCGGCCCTACTACTTAAAAACACACTACGTTTCCTAATCAGGGCCGGGATATTAACAAAAGTGTGAATAGGGGATATGTCATTGACATAATGGCAAGTCCTAAAATCTGAAAAAGTTCACTTAGAATGTATCATCTGAATAAAATTATCGGTGATTAATAAAACCTGTTTCTTACTCGCTTGTAGGTTTTTTAGAGCAAATTTAATTTTTTTCATTTCGAAAAGTAATACTAGACCAAATAAGAAATATCTACCTTCGTCGTAAAGGGAGATGATTTTTTATTGGCGGGAATTTCTTTCACAGCACGTTGCCCTTCCGGACTAAAAAAGAAACATACTGTATGTACTGTAGGAGAATTTTATATCATTTAAGCAAATTTTATAAATGATCCCGAGATATAGAAATCTAAAGACTTGTCACCAACAGCGCCGCACTGCCGTTTGACAAAAATTATTTAAAACTTTTTCAAATACCTTAAAATGAAAGCTTAACTTTTTCAAATGTTTCGGAAAAGTCCCGTTTTGTCAGCTTAGACCAAAAACCACAGTAGCTTAAACCTTGGAATCATAGAGCCGATATCCCTTTAACACCTTTTGCTTAATCTGAGAGATGTGGGCTGAAAAGCGGCCTCATGAGTGGCTAGAAGGGGTCTTAGGAGTGTTAGGATTGGCTCCCTCAACCCACATCTCTAAGATTAAGCAAAAGGTGTTAAAGGGATATATCGGCTCAAGCCTACCTAAAACCTTCTAAAAACCGCAAAAAAAAATGTCACAAAATTGTTTCTTCCGAATACATTATAAAGAATTTTGCGGTGATTCCGTAAAAAATACTAATTTATTTTTCGGTTATTTGGTTCGAATATTACGTGGAGTTGATTTTTTGAGATTTTTCGCCGAAGTTGTACTTCCGGAAAAATTATTTCGAAACGAGACATCAAATACAAGTGAGATAATCAGTTTTTAGAGAAGGTTTTGTGCATACAAAACATTTAACAGTAAAATTTATCGTATTTGGGACAGATATTTTTTTTAGAAGTGAAATTTCAAAATTTTTAATTTAAGTATTCCATGAAAAAATTATTTATTATCAAAATTATTTAATCAATCAAAATTTGTCCACACTGTCACTTGATTACTGATATGAATTAAAAATAATTATAAAAAACTGTATTAATCTGCTTTATTTGGAAATTTTTTTCATAGAAATCGTGATTTTTCATCATTTTGTTTACTTTTTAAAAATAACTTTCTGATTGATGATATCGATTGGGGGCTCCGGTTCCATTTTACTAGATTTATTTTTTAAGCTTTACCTAACGTTTCTCTCAGATCCATGAAAGAGATCGTTTTAAGATTTGAGGGGTCTCCTGGATTTATACTACCATTTTATTCGTTACGGAGGCTCCTGGATATTTTCACCTTAATTTTCAGATTGTGAGGCACTGGTACCGTTGTTGCTATTTTTGAGATTGTGAGGCTACTGGAATTAAACTACTCATTTTTTAATGTGTCGGGCTCCTGGTACATTCTTACATATTATTTATGCTATATTGATAAAGCAATGGGGCAGATTCGAACTTAGCTATGAGCGAATAAATAAAAGTGGCCAGTGCGGTGGCGCCGAGAGTCGGCTGACCGAAGGAAGACTGACGCAGATTTTTACTTTTTATATTTCTCCAAGGGTTCAATGTAAATTGAGTGGTATTCTAGGCTTGTTTTTAAACATATTTGAATTTTTTAGATGAAAGTGCACCCATGGAATGTATGAAAAAAAATAAATTTATTTGGCAATTTTTTGGCAGTAATAACACTTATAAAGGTTAGTTATAGGGTTCAAATAGTTCTTTTACGGCTTGGCAATTTATGTGAGTTGTAAATGCTGCTACTTCAGATCAAAACATATTTGTATAGTATGAATATGACACATTATAAAGGCACAATCAGAAACCGCACACTGATTTGTTGATTGAATTTTTGATTGAAAAATAACACTTTTGTAGCATCAATTTTTTTTTGAAACTAATCAGTCTGTAATCTCTGGATTTTAACAGACGCTCAACGAGATGCAAAAATGGAAGGAGATAATTACGAAAAGATTAAACACTAAAAATCCTAATAATTATATTTTGTATTTCATTAAAATCAGCGTGCAACACTTCAAAAACGTTAAGGGGTCTGTCATAAAGCCCGGAAAAGACTGAGATCAATAAAACTTACAAAAATAGTAAGTTCAGTATATTGTTTCATGCTTATAAAAGTTAGCTGAACGATAATAACTTATATTTTTAGAGCTTGATAAAATTATTTTTATCTATTTTAAGAACGATTTGAGTTCGAGTTTCATCTTTGAAATCGTAAAAAATTCAAAACATTATGAATTTGCCGCATTTTTTTGTCCAAACTTTTTTTTGTTTGTGATAACTAAAATCTGTGGCAATAACCAAAAAAATTAGCGACTTTAACTTTTTTTCATGGATTCCTACTAGAGCGTCACCGGTCGATTCGACTCAGAAAAAATGTCGAAACTGAGTATTTCAGTCTCCTATCGTGTTCCCTTGGTTAATTTGGAGCAAAAAACTTCGAAAAAATTCGATGACCACTTCCGTTTTACATAGAAAATGACTCATTGTCAAAAAATGTAATTTTTCTCATTATGAAAAATTTCGTCAAAAATTTTTTTTTGGATTTTTTTCAGCCAAAATACTTAAAAATGTTCCTTTCTCTTTGTTGATCTGCATATAATGCATCCCGTGCATTTGAAATTTCGGATCGGAAAGTTTTGAAAAAAAAATCGAAAAATTTTCGAAAATTTAAAATTATTTTTTCGAATTCTTTTGGAAAAAATGAAGGGAATGGTATCCTCGAATTTCCCAGATACCCTTTAGTCTCTATTTGGCTCGACCGGTGACGCGTCATGACGCGCTAATTCCTACATATTTTCTAACCGCTGTTTGAAAATTCATAAAATTTCATTTTATTGATTTTTTAAAAAAATTATTAAAAATTTTATTGATGGTTTTTGAACTCTTCCATGAAAAAATCACGGCATAATCACATATTGAATGTTCTGGATACTATTAAATTGCCGTATGTCAACAATCGGTAGGTCGCGCGTTTTATCCTTTTGAAACTGTTGATGTAATTTTAACACTGACTGTACATTCGATAGGCGCATTGGCACTGAACTTTTTAAAACATTTATGGTTGCAAAAATTTTCGATAAAATTTGGGTGTAGTAGGCATTATTTATTTTGATAGTCAGGAAATTTTTAATATCAAAACTCAATATTTATTATGTTTTCATTTAAAAAATTGTACTTTTTGAGTTTCGGTTTATTCCATAATCATAAAGTGGAGAAGAAAATGAATTTGAATAATAAAGAAATATTTCGCTAATTAGTTAAACCTGCTCTCGAAGCAAAAAAAAAGTTTTCCTCATATTCAAATTCATTTACTTCTCACTTTATGATTATGGAATAAAACGAAACGGCAAAAAATAAAAATTTTAATTAAAAACATAATAAATGATTATATCGTCGAAAAACCCTACAAAAATTCATATATGTCAATTTTTATCTCAAACAAAGTTGTTTTTCTCTACTTTTTGCCAATTTTTGACCCTTTTTCACGGAAAAAAATCTTTGATATCAAAAATTTGAATTCAATTTTTAGAAGACTTTTGGCGAGAACAGTTACTCAGTACACCGAAATAAATGAAGTTTATTATATCGTCTTTAAAAAATCTTAGTCGGTTTAGTTGGAAAATGTATCTACATGAAAGCTGGCTTTTAATATTTTCAAAGATATTAGATTATGTTTAGAAATAAAATAAATTGAACGTTTGCAAGAATGGAACACTTTTATTGAAGATAAAAAACAATAATTTCACATTTTTTTTTCTTTCATATATTGCTCTGAAAAATGTACCAATCTGCTGACTATGCCACCCCCTTAAATACGGCTGCATTGAAATCAATAGTGGTGACAAAAGTGCATTTATCCTTTTGACAGATTACTTCATTTATAAATCCAAACCCTTCATCTGAGTCTTCCAGATCGGATATTACGTCTCATCAGAACTATCAGAACCGATTATGGCCTACCAGTAAGTCGCTATCTTCATTTTCAAAATTAAAGGGATCATCTTTATCAAAATCCGGCGAAAAAATCCAACTTACTTCTCTTATTTAAATTTTCCATTGATTGGAGTTTTATTTTATTAAATGTGTGAGTCTGATTATTGCTATCAAATCTAGAAAACATCACCAATTTCCTGGTTCAGATTCAACTTAGTTTGGTTTTTAGATAGCTTAATTTTCAAATGAAATTGCTCGAAGTAGAACACGACACAAAAATAACGAATCAAATAATTCCAAAGGTCAAAAATTCAATAAGAAGAAGACCATTTTGTGAGCTTGATTAGCTTGAATTTATGAAAAAATGAAAAATACATAATTTCATGAGTCCACTATCATTTCCACTCAGCTAAAAAAATTTCAATATGTCAGAAATAAGTCTAGAAAGCCCAGACAATACTTTGACCCCTTCATGCCCCTAGATAAAAAAATCTGCGTCAGTCTTCTTCGGTCAGCCGACTCTAGGGCGCCACCGGCACTGCCCACCTTTTCTTTTATTCGCTCATAGCTAATGTAATCGAATCGCTATGTAAAAATATAGTAAGAATGTACCAGGAGCCCGACAAATTAAAAAATAGAGTTTAATTCCAGTAGCCTCACAATCTCAAAAAATACAACAACGTACCAGTAGCCTCACAATCTGAAAATTAGGTGAAAATATCCAGAGCCTCCGTAACGAATAAAATGGTAAGTATATTATCCAGGAGACCTCAAATCTTAAAACGATCTCTTTCATGGATCTGAGAGAAACGTAGGTAAAGCTAAAAAATAAAATCTAGTTATAAAATGCGCCAGGAGCCCCGTAATCGATATATAGATATAATCTGATTTAAGTGTGACGTAGGCAGTACTAGGCGTTGTACCCATAAAAATAAAATTTGTGAAGACTACGATGAGCAAGTATCACGTGGTTGCAACACCTTGGTTTTCCATCTATATTTTCTAGAATTAAAATCATTGACGCAAAATATAACTTTCAACTTCCTATTGCAAAAGTAATTGGAGCTTCAACTACTGAGCTTTCTGTAAACAACGTCCAAAGTAGAGCGATATATCGCTTCTGGGGGGTAGCATACAACGGCCTATCCGGAACAACGGCCTATATCGGACAACGGCCTATATCGGACAACGGCCTTGAATACAACGGCCCCCGGACAACGGCCCCCCGACAACGGCCACCGGACAACGGCGCCGTTTGCAATACAAACGGCCTGCAGTACAACGGCCTTGTTGGACAACGGCCCTATTGTACATCGCACCCTATGGGACAACGCCCTGAAGTACAACGGCCTTGTTGGACACGGCCCTATTGTACAACGGCACCCTATGGGACAACGGCCCTGCAGTACAACGGCCTTGTGGGACAACGGCCCTTGTTGTACAACGGCCCCAAAAAATTTACTACAGCCCGATTGTATAACGGCCCCAAAAAATTGTACAACGGCCGCCAAGAAATGTACAACGGCCCCAAAAAATTGTACAACAGCCCATGTTGTACAACGGCCCAAAACAATTCAACTACGTCCCTTATTGTACAACGGCCCCAAAAATTGTACAACGGCCCAAAAAATGTGACAAACGGCCCATGTTGTACAACGGTCCCAAAACATTCACTACTGCCTTATCTGTACAACGGCCTCAAAAATTGTACAACGGCCCAAAAAAATTCTACAAGCGGCCCCAAAACAATTCACTACTGCTTTATGTACAACGGCCCCAAAAAATACAGGTTGAATTTTATTGTTGTCGGTGTTTCACGCATCACTTATTATTACCTTATAAATAACTATAAATTTGAGTGATGCTCGAAACACCGACAAAAATAAAATTCAACCTGTATAATTTGAATTGTCATCTAGGAGTTATAGTACGGCCCTATTGTACAACGGCCCCAAAGAATTAATTAATTGGGACGCATAGGAGTTAAAATTGAAAAAATTAATAAAAATTGGACGCATAGGAGATAAAATTGAAAAAAATAAATTAAAATCGGACGCCTAGGAGTAAAATTGAAAAAATGAATTCAAAAAAAAATTCAAAATTGAAAAAATAGTGTTTAAATTGTCAATTTCAATTTAAGAGTCATCTCTCAACTGATTAAAACTGAAAATTGCATCGAAATTATGCCATTTCAGTCGTAAATGGAACTTTCTAGATATTTTTAGGTTTCGCTGGTCCAAGCCGTGCGATATTTTTTCTCTCTGTGCGCTCCATTTTTTATTTCTTCGAGAATAGGCTATCACGGAGTTGTTCACCAAAAATAATTTTATCTGACATACCTCATTAAAGAACAGATAGAAAATGCGACAAATTCATGAAAAAAACAAAAAATATTTGAAACTTTAAAAAAAAATGAAAATAAGGCAAAGAGAATGGGCTGACATTTTGCGATATTAGGATAGAAGGCCACGGCCAAAATTAAGAATAAAATAAAAATTCGAAAACCTCATATTTTTCATTTTAACTCCGAGGTGTCTTAAATTATAAGGAGAACCAGACTAGATAGCGAGTCGCTATAGCGACCAACGGTTTTTCTCATATAAATCTTTAGGCGGGTGAGATAAGTCCAGCAGATTAGTACATTTTTTCAAAGCAATATTGAAAGAAAAAAATGGAAATTTATGGATTTTCAAACAACAGTCAGAAATATGTAGGAATCCATGAAAAAACTTAAGGTAGCGTTTTTGGTGTTTACCGCACATATTTCAAAATGGGCGGGGGTTATATAACCCCAACCATGATAGCAGCGCAGCTGCTATAAAATATCTTAGGGAAAGACTTAGTCTCACAAAGTTAATCGGGTAGTATGCCTGCCCAAAATGAGCAGTTTTAAGGGGGTTTCAGTCGCAAGATATTTTTTCATCCGAGGTTAATGTATAAAAGTCCGTAAAAAATTGATAAACGACCGACAAAAATTATCAGGGGATAACACAAAAATATGAGCATATAATTTTCCAAAATTTTCTGGGTTTAAAGGGGGTTCCATCGTCAAAATTGTTTTTGAATATAAGCCATAGACCGGTTTAGGCGAAGAAAAGAATGGCACTGCGCCCAGGGATCGGATTTTTCCGGGTCGCCGGGTCGGAAATTTCGACCGGAACGCAGGTCGGTCGGTGCCGACCCGACTGGAAAGTCGCCGACCTTCCGACCCGCAAAATTTTTTCTGAAAAAACATAATTTTTTATGTAACGTCCCTAAATGAGCAGCACTCGATCGGCTAGTTTTCCATCCTACGCACCGTATTGTTTATTTATGACCAGCCAATCACAGGCGCGGATTCAAAAGCGTGGCGTGTGAAAAACATTTAGGCAACGTTAGTTTAGACTATAAATCGATCATTTTATGATTATAATTTGTAAATATTTCAAAAATATATGAATATCATCAGAGAGCGGATTTTCGGCGTTGCCAGGTCGGATTTTTCGGCACTGACCCGACCTGAAATAGAAGTTGACTTTCTGACTCGCAAAATTTTACATTAAAAAGTGAAAATTTGAAAAGCTTTACATAAAAAGTGAAAATTTTTTATAAAAGAAATAAAAATTATGTTAATAATGAACATTTCGTCCAAAAATTCAAAATTTCTAGAAAAATTAAAATTTTGTCAAAAAAATATACATTTTAATTCGAAAATGGAAAAATTTCAACCAAATAAAAATGGGGCCGATAAAGAGGGATATTATTTTTTTAATTTAATTTTGAAAAAATAAAGAAATTTAATTGAAAATTTTATAATTTTTTTTCCAAAATTTGAACTTTTGATTTAAATTTTTTTTAATTGGTAAATTTTTTGAAAAAATTTGAGATTTCTATATTTTTAAAAAATCATATTTGAAATTTTTTTCAATTCGAAACTTGTCTGCGAATTATCATATTTCGCATAGAAATAAATTTTAATGTCAATTTTGTTTCACAAGTTCCACAAAGGCCGAAAAAGGGGGGATATTCATTTTTAATTTATTTCTGATGATAAATGCAACCTCAAATCGCCGAAAGCCGAATAAAGGGAGATATTACATTTAATTTAATTTTGTTGAAAATTAGCCTCAAAATCGCCGATAACGGGGAATATTACATACAGGGTGTAAGGTTTTTTCGTAGGTTGGAGTGAGAATATTAGGGTTCCGTAGAACCCTATTCTTTTTGCACCAACCCTAGTTTTTTTTTTGACAAAAGTTTTGCCATGGCCCAATGTCACACATAGTTTTTATGAACACAAAATACAACTCTTTTTTGAAAAGGTTAAAATTAGGGTTAGGTAAACTCGTGTCCAGTGTACACGGTATAAAACGACGCAAATCTGTTTTTCTGGGAAAGGCTAGGTTAAAGTTAAAAAATAGGTTGTGTTCCGCAGGAACAAACGACCATATTTTTAACATAACCATAGTCTTTTCCGAGAAAAGTTTTGCAATAGCACGAGTGTACACAATAAACATGTAAAGCCCCCGCAGGGCCCGCCGGAGGTAATATTTTTAAAAATATTATCAATAATGAAATTAAATTGCAATAAAATTAATAGCCTGACAGTCCCCGCAGGGCCCGCGGGAAGCAACACATTATTATTCAATGGTGAAATTGAGATGCAAATAAAATTAAATACGTCAGAGCTCCTGGCAAGGTCCGCCGGGGGACAACCCTTTTTTAAAATATCTAACAATGATGAAATTAAATTTGCCCAATAAGAATTACCCTTGAGTTTATTATTTTACATAGATCGTAGATTTTAGATGTATTTATTGGAAAAAACAGTGATAAAAACTAAATTTTTAATTCCTGCATTAAAGATACAAAAACGCTTTTGAAAATTCGATACTTTCGCTGATTTTAATTTCAATCGAATGAACAAAATATTTTGAATTCGATTTGTGAGATTCGACATTTTTGGGAAATCATTTGCTGATTTTTTAAATTTTCAATTTTTTCTTGATTTTAAGACATTTTCCCAAAAAATCCCTCGATTCTAAAGTATTTCAACCGAAGTATGCTACCAATTGTTGCTTAAACATTTATAAAATAGTGAAAAACTAATTTTTGTAAAATCACCCAAAAAATGCAAAAAGTTGTTCGATCCAAATGCGCAAAATTTGGTTTTTACCATGGTTTAAAACCATTAGTTTTGCCAAATAATCACGACTAAAATCCTACGACCTAATTGTGAATGACCTGGGTTTTTTCAAAAATGATTTGATTACCTCCGATTTGTGTGGATTTTACTAATATATTCAACTCATACTTTTAAGAAGCACTAACCTCTTAAGACAGCGAGATGATCTTCTTTAAATAAAATATTTATACACATAGGACACATTCAAGTCCGCGTTTCCTAAATTTTCTTAAAAAGTCAGACAATTTTCATACTTGATTTCTTTAGACATTATTTTCAAACCAGTAAAAATTCATAAATTACTGATAAAAAAATCGCTGAAATATTTTCCGGTAAATGTGCGCCTTTTTGCGGTCTCTATAGTGCACACGATGTATGCCTCTAGCGAAGTTGTCCTCATAAGAAGTAGGTAAATTTAAATACTGTTTTGCGCGAATTTGATGGAGTCGATCAGAATAATTTTCACGTATTTGTTAAAACTCGTGATTGTTTGAATATAGCGATTTATTTTTATTTGAACGTTTTAACGATGATTTTCGATTTAAGAGACGAGACCAAAAAAAGAAATGATTGGATGGCTATTGAATTGGTGGACTGCGATACCCTAAGGCCCCGATCAGATTGAAAGTTAAATTAAGGCATTTTATTTTTTTTTCTATTTGACGACGAACCCGAAATGAATAATTTTTGGTCATAAATATGGTGGCATCGAACGGAATTACTATATCTACCCTTTCTATCTTGTTTCCTAAAATTAGATAAATATTTTTTTTCTGTTAAAAACGTTTTTGATCCAGTTTTCAGAGCTTTTATGGCGTGAAAGTTAATTTCTCGAATTTTTTAGACAATTTCGAGATTAAATTTTAATTTTCTCTAAAAAAATCGGTTTTATAGTATCAATTTGATAACAAAATGTTTGCGAGAGAAACATAACATTTATCCTTAATTATTGTAAAAACATTGGTCGGCTATTAACAGAGGGTAAGGATAATACCAGCGAATAAATCTGAATTGCGATAGTTAAGTTTTTCTTTTTACGGATTCGTTATCTCGCGCGTCCACCTAGCGCGTGCGATTACTTTTTTTTTGGTGCGTTGTGGTTGGGTTTCATACCCCGCCCAATAATTTGACAAAAAAATGCGGGAAAAATTATCATAATGCTTTTGATTCACAGATGAATGTCTCTTTTCTGAGAAAACCATAATGATAGCTGCCGTTGTACAATTTTAATAGATAGGCGCGTTGTACAATTTTTGGGGCTTGTTGTACAATTTTTACGGGCCGTTGTACATGTTTGGGCCGTTGTACAATAGGGTCGTAGTGAAATTTTTTGGGCGTTGGTACAATTTTTTGAGCCGTGATACAATTTTTAAGGGCGTGTGTACATGTTTGGGCCGTTTATACAATAGGTCGTGAGTGAAATTTTAGGGGCCGTTGTTAAATTTTTTTTGGGGCGTTGTACCAATTTTTGGGCGGTGTATAATAGGTCGATGTAAAATTTTTGGGGCCGTTGTACAATCATTTGGGGCCGTTGTACATCAGGGGGCCATTGTGAAGTTTTAAGGGCGGCTTGTATCAGTATTTTTTAGGGGAGTTTTTAGAGGCCGTTTACATAAAGGCCGTTGTGAAGTTTTTAGGGGCCGTGTGTATCATAAGGCCGCTTGTCCCATGTTTTTGGGCCGTTGTACATGAAGGGCCGTTGTATCATGGGGCCGTTGTCCCACGTTTTTGAGGCCGTTGTACGAAAAAGGCCGATGTCCTGTTTTTTGGGGGCCGTTGTTACAAAAAGGCCGTTTGTACACAATAGGCCGGTTGTACAAAGTAGGCCGTTGTCCATAAGTAGGCCGTTGTATCAGGGCCCGTTCGTACACATAGGCCGTTGTCCGGAGTAGGCCGTTGATGCTACCCCCGGCTCATGGTGCCTGGCGGAACTTTTTTTTCTGTGATTCCAGGGGTTAAATCTTGAAAATGCGAAGGCTTTTTCGGCGATATGACGCCCGCTGTCTTATGCAATTTATGAAAAAGAGTCTATTATTGAAGTTTAAAATTTATTTAAAAATGGCAGTTCAAGATCTTTCAAATGTGTTTTGGTGTAGAACACTGGTTAATACTGAAAGACGGATTCAAGTACCTTGATAGAACAAAAGCGAAGTTTACCACGCAAAAAATTCTAGAAAAAGATTTGAGTTTTTAAGAGTAAGAAAATGATGAGAATAAATCGAATACAGTCAAGTAAGGTCAGAATGCGTCATTATCAAGAAAATCGACATCCTACAGTTATAATAGAGCTTTTTATCGTATGAAAAATCTTCGTTTATGGACACTAATTTTCCATTATTATACAATGCACTCCGTGAGCTGCATTTTTGATGCAAAAGGTGCGTCATCAAAGTGGGGCAGGGGGAATAACGTGAAAAGGAGTAGCCAATTACAGGCGCGCAAGTTTTCCCGCAATTCCCCGCAAAAATTTTTATCGAATTAATTTGCTTTTCAACGCACGTGATTAATGAGGGTGAAAATAATTTACCACGCTCGATCTTGAAAGTATATTTGCATTTTTGTTACATTAAAACTACATTTTTTGATAAGCTTTCCATTTTATTCAAATCATCTTTAGATAAGTATGAAAAAATTTTCGAGTCAGTTTTTTCGCAGATAAATATTTTGCGTAGTTACTTGTAAAAATCTGACAGGGACCTTTTCCTGTATGATACTAATCTGAAGATAATTTGAATAAAATCGAAAGCATATAAAAAATCGCTAAAAGTTGGAGCTAGTTCACGTGCTATTAAATGCTATCTACTGTACAATTTTTTTTAACTTTGATGCATGTATTATTGTGTATAAAACGATTATTTCTGATTTAAAAGGAAAAAAAATTTCATTGAACTTTTTAGTTAGCAGTTGAAAAATCTTTACTCGAATGTTTGTTTGACCAATCAGATTCGAGTATTTTTTGGAAGAGAATCAATCACAGAGCGGTGGCAACTGATAATCTTATTTTAGCTTTTATCTCGTCATTAACTTATATTTGATATGTTCATAAAAAAAATTATTGCTGATAAAATAGTATGATAATAGACACTCATGGTTATTTATAGGATGCGGATTTTAATGATATCGCTAATGATCGTAATTTTTTTTAGACCAACCCACGCTCTAGAGCAAAAACCGTAGTTGGTATCAAGAAACGGTTTTTTGCATCGTGTAGCCAGCGAAAA
>SCLH01000564.1:34727-74962 GCA_004367855.1 Oikopleura vanhoeffeni | reverse complement strand
TAAGAATGCACCAAATCAATCGTTTATGTTTTGAAAGCACAAAACAACCCAAATAAGAACAAAAAAAAATCGAATTTTTTCTGAGTATTTTTTTCAAAATTAAGTGGAAAAATAACGTTTGTTTCAATTTGACTCCCAAAACTTCGGCTTGACGTAAGCCAACTTTCTCTTCAGTGTTTCCCAAGCTTTCTTTTGAGCCTACTTACGAAAAAATCGAAGCACTTTTTTTTCTGGAATCAAGCTTCCTTTTGCGAAAATTTGAGTGAATTTTGAAATCTAACCTCAGAGGAGATGGAATTTCCGATAGAAAATCTCTAAAAAACGATGGTCTATCGCATATTCTAGAGAAAAAAAGCACTTATCGTCAAAACGCTTCCACGGAAGTTTTGTATACTAATTATACAGGTTATGTAAAATTTAGGTTTATTTCAAAATAGAACCTCAGAGGAGAAGAATTTCCGTTTTGGCTTAGGTCTCCTGTTACGCTAATGTGTCTGGGAGTGTATTCATGCAAAAAGTTTTGACAAATGTTTTACGCAAGATGAAGGCTAGTTCTACAAACTGGCTAATCTGAATAATATCCTTGAAGCCGTGTTTAGCATATTTATCGAGAAATGTCAAATTAGGGACCGGGATACCCTTAAGGGTAACTGATGTTTTACAGTTACGGAAATATGCCTTTTTTGGTGGAGCAGCAAAAATATCAAAAAATGTCAAATGAGGTTTTCCAGGTCGGATCAATTCAATTTAAAAGCGCCACCTACTAGAACTAAGTTGAAAATACATTTTTGTAATTTAGCTTAAGCTAACTAAAGTGACAGAGTTCAAACGTTTATAAAAAATATTTAAATACAGTGGTGACCCAAGAAAGCCCCCAAATAAGAAAGAAAAATAGTTTTCGGGTAAACCATTAATTTGAATTATCTTCAGTATAACGTTATTTTCCACTTCTAAACTGTTTTCAAAAATAATTCTTTATTAAAAGCAACGTTTCGGTTTTATTCAATTATCAAGCTAATAAACTGACTTGTAAGTTTCAAAAGTTGAACTTGCGCAGATTTCAAAAATATGTAAAAACAAAAAATCTTAAAAATCATTGAGAATTTTTGAACGAAAAAATGCATCTCAATTTTCGATGGCGATTATAAAACTGTTTAAAGGAATATAAGGAATTGAGAAGTCAAAAAAAATAAGCAATTTTTTGACAATGGTTTTAGATGAATTTCTGTTCAAAATAACCGAAAAATAATTTTTAATTCATAATACCAATACATGCTGGATTATTATGGTATTTGAACATAAAAATAATTCTTGAAAAATTGGCCGGTTTCTTCTTCGACAAACACGTCAGTATGTCACCGGTGAGAATACCCCGAAAAATTCCTTAATTTTTTCTTGAGACGATCTGATGATCCAATATAAATATTAATAATTTATAATATTTAGCTTACGTTTGTGTACACAACTTCTGCTTGATCTCCCATTAATTTCATTTGTTCATTTTCGTCGTATTCATCATCATCAATATATTGCTCTGTTCCGTTCTCCTACACAAAAAATAAAAATTAGTTCTTGATTAACCGGTGTGCTCACATAGCAAAAACGATTATATAAGGTACAAGAAATACTCTCCCAGACCACCAATTTTTTGTTAAAATAAAAATTGAGAAATTATGGGCTTTATAGATTATTTTTATAAGGGTATTTAATCTCGAAAACCGCTCATACGATATTTTGGGTAAGCCCGAAAAAACTTTTCTCTGCATACGGTGACCGTATTATGGTAGCTGATTTTTTGATATGTTCTAGGCAATCATGAATAAAAATGATCTATGCGTGCCAAAACATATTTTTTTTATCTTTTCGGTCCCTATTTTTTTCAGTTTTTGTTTCATTTTTTCTGCTTAAAATTTATAATTTTGACCGCTGCGCACCCTATCTATGCGTGAAAATTTCATCAGGAAATTGATCGAAAACGAAAAACCGATTTTGACATTGCATATCATTTGGCCTGGAATTTTCAAAATAAATTCAAGAATAATTGCAAGCCAAATGATAGGCAATTTCAAAATCGTTTTTGAACACCTTCCTGGTGAAATTTTGATAGAAATTTGCAAAGATCATTCCAAGAACATATAAAAAATCAGCTAACTTAGGCAAAAAAAGTTTTGTCGGGCCTACCTTAGCATTGTCTATACCTTTTTAAAAAACATGACGCTGCAGAGCCCTTTTTTCGATTTCCGTTTTTTACCGAAAGTTATTAGTTTCCTCGTAAAAAACCATCAAAAATTACCGTTAAAAGTTTCGATCTCACCGAGATAAAATAATCTTCCGAAAATACAGAATATTATTTTCTGGGTACTTTTCAGGGTAATAATACTTTTGAGAGTTCAGAAATCTATACAGTGCGAAATAAGGAGTCTTTGAATTCATGACTTAGCACTGTAGAACTTTCTGAATTTGCAAAAGTATTTTTACCTTGAAAATGAAATATCGAAACGTTGCTTTTAACAATATTGTTTTGATTAAATATCAATTACGGAGTTCTCTGGTCGTTATTTGCCACTTTTTCAGCAAAATTTCTATATAATTCGGCTTTTGAAAACGACTCATCCGATTGAGTTCTTAGCTAGCTCAAACTGAGCACAAATATTTGAAGAAAAATAAATTGAAAAAAATGGTTTGAATCAGGGCATTAATTTATTATTATTGTATTATTCACGAGATATTTGTGCTCAGTTTGAGCTATCGAAAAACTTAATCGGGTGAGTCGTTTTCAAAAGGCGAATTATATAAAAATATTGGCTGAAAAGTGGCAAAAACGACCAGAGGACCCCCGTAATAGATATGGGTTCTTGAATTTTTTGTAGATAATAAGAACTTACATCAATTCGGAAACGTCCCGATCGATGTGTTTTTTGATGTTGCATGAGACTCCATCGGTCATGATAAAGTTCGTCACAATAACGACATTGCATCGGCACCTGAATAAAACCAATGATGATCATTTATTTATGTGTGTTTTTTAACTCCCACGCATGCGTGAGGGTTAAATTTTGACCTCTCAAGGAGGTGTTAGTGACCAGCTTATGGATCACTATCACAATCAGTGTGAAGCACCAACGAACATAAATTGGTTTGTTTCAGTGACGGTGACAGTGAAAGAGTTTTTGCTGGGAGGTTGACTACTTAAGAGGTCGAGGGGTTTTTGTGTGAGAGACCTCTTAAGTGGTCACCAGCTGAAGAATGCTTACCTCTTGGTAGGAATGCTGCTTCCGCAAGTGGACGTTCAGGTCGGATTTTCGGCCAAGCAACGTGTGGCAAATTTCACCTTTAAATAAATCACAATTTTTGAGAGTTTTTAAATACGAATTTTCAAGTTCTAGATTATTATAAATTAACTAAAATCTCACTGCAACATTTACAATACACTCTGTGAGCTCCATTTTTTTGATGCAAAAAGTGCATCATCAATGTGAGGCGGGGGGAATAACGTGAAAAGGAGCAGCCAATTACAGGCGCGCAAGTTTTCCCGCAATTCCCCGGAAAATCTTCCATCCAATTAATATCCTTTTAGAAGTACGGTCGATCTTGAAAGTATGAAGTTGATTGTAGCTCATATAAATGCTAATTTCCGAAGAACTTAGATTTTTAATATTCTATTTTACGTGCCAGAGTGAAGTGCTTTAAAAAAGACGCGCCTTATTAATATAAAAAGAAGTGTTTTACGAAAAGTACATTATTTCACCGTAAAAAAATGCATTGGTTTGATACGTATGTAACATATGTATGGAACCAGGGCATATTTTTGTTGTAAATTGCAGTACTTTTCGTTGAACACTCCTTTTTATAAAAGAAGGACATGTCCTTTAAGAGATACTTCACTGTAAATGTTCGGGTTTTATAAATCATGTTTATACTTTAGATAAATTAACGCTATGCATAGAAAAAAAATTATAAAATAATGCCACAGTCGTCAACTAAATTTACCGCATTTTTTACAAATACTTTCGAGGTTTATTTAAGAGATTGTTACATATCTAGTGGGCAGTGTTCTAAAACGGGATGAGTTTTCGATCCCTAGTCATATTATTTTTTGCAATCCCGTCCCGGAATATTCTGATCCCGACCCGAGATCCCGAAGAATCCCGTTTTTTTTAAATAATAAATTTTTTCCCGATCCCGTTTCAGAACACTGCTAGTGAGGACCTACGATTTTTATTTTGTTTAGACAAAATGAGAATTCAAAGGCCCTTACTTTTTTTCACGGTTCTAAAAATAAACTTTGAAAGTATTCGAAAAATGGCGGTGGATTAAGTGACGACTGTTATATATTATATTGTTTTTCAAATTAAAAATTGTTTTTTGACATGTTTCGCTTTATTGCATCTTCAGAGTGAGAACAAATTGTAAAATCTGAACAGAAACGATTTTGGTGCGAACAATAATTTGACGAATCGGGCCTTAGTTTTGTTAAATTAATATATACTGATAATAGTACTGATCTTTCTTTTTACAGAATATATCTCTGATTAGATTAACAAATCCAAGTTAAAAAAATAATTTATAGAACTTTAACGTTTAGCACGTAAAATTTAATATTTAAAAACCTAGTACTTTTGAAAGAAGCATATTAATAAATTTGCTAAATATCGCAGTGTAAATTTTGGTTAATTAATTTGTTCGTAGAACTATTCATTTTGACATGTTGACTCCGAAACAATATATGTTACGCAGATAATATCTCCCCGGACTAAGAAAGTTGTTTTCTGAGGTTTTTGCTTTGAAAACATAGAATCAACGTGGTACAACACTCAGTGGTGATAACCCCCAAAAGAATGCCGCGCTCAAAAAACGTTTTCAGCTCTAAGTGCTCAGAAAAATGAGTTTTTAAAGACATAATTCCGGTCATTTACATCTGTTTTTAGCTCATAAAACTACATGTATATTTTTCATTACCATTTTCGACCTCACAAAAAAAATCTTCATATTGTATTTACTGTGGTATTCGTCTGAAAGGACAGAAAAGTTTTTGTCGTTTCGTCCACCTGAAAACGTGTCGTTTTGTTCATTAAAAAATCACTAAAAATGCTCTAAAAACTAGCGCTAGAGAGCTAAAAATGTGCGCAATATTTAGGCGCAACTTTTAAAAAATTGTGGGAGTATTTAGTCACCTGGTTAAATTTTTTTCAAAAGAAGATTTTCAAGAAAAAATTCTTGTCGTTTTGTCCTCTTAGACGAATACCACAGTAGATTGGCGGAAAAATTCGATATTCATCAAACTTTTTTCTGAGAGCAAACCCCCGTAATATTTTTAATAAATTTAAAAACCGAAATTTCAAGTTTTAACCGGTATTTCCAGTGGTAAAAATTCAGGATATATATAATTCAAAGAAAACAAGTTACGTTGTCTGAACAGGTATTATGTTTAGGAATGGATTTTAAAATTTCGTGGTCTCGAAAAATATCCCCAATTTTTAAAAAAATTCATGTTTGAGAATTTTACTACAACTTCATTGTTTTTTTAGCACGTCATCAAAATTATTAATTTGACAATTTAATGACGTTTAAAAATACAATGACGTTTAGAAAAATTCTCGAACATGAAATTTTTAGGAATTGTGTTAGGGATAGGATTTTTAATTTTCATTGACTGGAAAAATATCCCCAATTTTTGAAAAATTTGATGGTTGAGAATTTTACTATAACTTCATTTTTTTACACGTCATCAAAATTATTTATTTGACAATTTTGATTACGTAAAAAAAACAATGACTTTAAAGAAAAATTCTCAAACATGAAATTTTTACAAATTGGGGCTATTTTTCCAGTTCACGAAACAATCAATTTGATTTTGAAAAAAATCACTTTTTTATATTTTATTTATTTTGTGTGTGTACTTACATTCGAACTTGGGTGCGGTCTTAGTATGTTGCTGCATAACGTGCATTTTGAGGGAGCCATGTTGTGTGAAGCGTGCTTTGCAGTGGGGACACTCGTACGGTTTCTCGCCCGTGTGGCTGAATTTGTGCCGCTTGAGATGGAAAGAGTCGGCGAAAGCCTTCCCACAAATGTCGCACGAGAACGGTCGCTCCCCAGTGTGTGAGCTTAAATTTTTTTTAATTTTACGATCAAAAAACGAAGTAATTTTTAAGGGGGTAGCGGTTTTAATGCTGTACTTTTTCAAAAATCGAGTAAAAAATCCAAAAAAATGTTCATTTCTGAGTAATTTTCTAAGGAAAAGATAGAATCCTTATTTTTGGCTAGAAAAGCTTGAATTTTATGTGACTCTCAATTTGACCGGACAAATTTTTTTTGCTCAAGATTTTCACTTGCGGTTAACTAAAAGCCGATTTTCTAAAATTAGTTTAAAAAGGTACAATTTACGGTCGCTACCTCTTTAATCTACGAAAATATTAAATACCTACTGAAAATTATTCAAAAATATTTTTATTGATCGTTGCTAATGTCTATCTAATTAAAAAACATGATGTAATTGCTCGTATTACAACTTGGGACCGTATTTATGGAGATTCAGGGGAGTGGGCGTCGCTGAGTACGCTGTTTTTGGGGCGATTTCAAAAACATTACTAAGAAAACCAAATTTTGAAACGTTTATAATAAGTCTTTTAGCTGATTTTAGGACTTATGAGAGTGTTGAATTACTTAAACTATGCTCAGAAAACGAAATTCAAAAGTCTCCCGAAAAATACATAATATTAAATTTCCACCAAGTTTTTTGAGTCATTCACCACGATAACCAACAATCGCTCGGCTTGATTTTTTAAATCTTGCCTCTAGCTGGAGAAAAGTTGAAAAAACACTTCAAAGCGTTTTCGACGGTTCTGCCACTAGACGTAAAATTTACAATTAAAAACAAGACGGGCGATTGTTGGTATCTATATCATGGTGAATAACCCAAAAAACGCTTGTTTATAAGTGGAGTTCCATTTTGTAAATGTTTTTCGGGAGACTTTTTGAATTGCGTTTTCTGAGAGTAGGTTAATAATTCAGTACTCTTATTAGGCCATAAATCAGCTAGAGGCCCTATTCTAAACGTTTCAAAAATTTGAATGCCATCCGTTTGCCGGTTTCTCAGATTTTGTTAATGAAATCACCCCAAAAACAGCCTTATCAGCATGAAAATGTGTTGGATGCCAACCATGCGCAGGTCTATTAGAAAATACAGCCTGAGTTTTCTCGTTTACTGCGTTTTTTTTTATTCCGCAAAAATACTCGATAATGATTGGTCAATATCCGAAATACCTGTATCTGATCCATCGAGTATTTTTGCGGAATAAAAAAAACGCATTAAACGAGAAAACTCAGGCTGTATATCTGAAAACAGCCTAATCAGCCACTCTTTTAAGGTCATTGTATAACGTTTTTTATTTAAGTTTAGCAAGTTTACTACGATTTCTTTCTCTACATAAGGCGCTCACATTTTAAATAATAGATAGATCAAATTTAAGGGTGCGGGTGTCGCTAATAAAGCTATTTCTCAGATTTTCGACGCCTTTTTTCTTGAAAATGGCATAATTGGTGTCGCAAAAACTTGAAGAACAAGTCCTAAAGATCATTCAATTGTAATCTGATACAGTCCTACCTAATCAGTTTTTGCAATACAACCTTTGCCAGTTTACCGAGTAACCGCGTCGAAAATATTAATCAGCGACACCCACACCCTTAAAGGTTTAAATTTGGTACATACCGAAAATGACGACGAAGTTTTGAAATTTCTACGGATGCATAGTCACATAATGTACATTTGAAGGGTTTTTCATGAGTATGTTTATATCGACGATGACGAGTTAACTCCCCGGAGGTTACAAAGGCCATGTCACAGGCTGGTTCTGGACACTAAATACCAATTTAAAAAAGAGTTTTTTTTGCAAAGTTATAATTACCTTGTATGGTTTAACTCCGAGATGGGTATTGATATGATTTCTGAGTAAAGTATTTGTTCGGAATGCCCGAGAACTTTAGAAATGTTATGAAATTATTTCATTTTATAGAACAATTTTCTTTGGTTTTTATTGAGACATAATAATTATTTAATTTCTATTTGAACATAGTTTATTTCTGACGTTTCGGCTAAACAGCCATTTTCAGTGTGCAGAGAACAAGTTTGGTTTTGACTTCAGCTTTAGCGAAACTTTTATATGCGAAATTTAAGAGGGTAATCAAGTAATTTTCTTGAGATGTGAAAAAACAGAAAATATTTTTTAGCGAAACTTTTTGATGCGAAAATATAAGGGGTGATCGAGTCTCAGATTTCACCGTAATTGTTGCTCGAAGTCAGAAAGCTGAAGTAAAAACCAAACTTGCTCTTTGCGCACTGAAAATGGCTGTTTAGCCGAAACGTCAAAAATAAAATATTTTTAAAAAGAAATTAAATAATTTTCTTTGGACTCGGTTTTTTAGAAGGGTATTTTATTTTGGTGAGATAGCTCATAAGTTAGGAGTCAGAACTGGCACATACGATCTTTTAGAAAATGTTGGTCCGCATAAAACTTTCAAAACAACATGCGGCTGCAGAGAGCCGTTTTTTCAATTTTTAGCATACTTTCACCGTTTTGGAGTAAGCGATAATTTCAGGTAAAAACGGAAATTGAAAAAAAACGGCTAAGCAGCCATATGTTCTTTTGAAGTTTTATGCAGACCAATTATTTCAAGAAGCTCGTATGACCCACCGATAGCTATTACGCCAAAATAAAAAACTTTGTAAAAACGCGCCATAGCCCATATCTATAAAACAGCAAAAAATCTAGTTTACGACCCGGTTTTTGCAAATTACAGTTACGGCAGCAATCGTCAAAAAAAACGAAATTTGACTTTTTTATTTAAAATTGTTTTCTGTCCGGAAGTGCACGGAATTGGAACTCAGTCAATTATATACAGACCAATAGTTAAACGTTTTTTTAACTAAACTGTTTATGGCCTTAGTCCAGCAAACTCTAGGCTAAGTCATAAAAATTTTATAGTTTAAAAAAGCGCGTCGTATTTTTGTCATTTTTTCCGAAGCGTAAAATATACAAAATTATTTGCTGTAATTTCAAAACACGTGACAGAGATGGCATTTATAAGGACGTTCATCTGTGTGGATTTTCATGTGTCGGATTAGATTCGAATGCCTAAAATAAATTGATTAATAAATGATACTGAACTCGCTGACTCTAAACCGGTGAAATAAACAAACGGATTTTTATAGGTCAACCACCCCTGTCCAGCAAAACCCGTAGTATGTACCAGAAGAAAATTTTAGTAAGGCCATTGAGGTAACTTTTTTAGAGTAAACTTTTGGTAATATTTGTTTTGACACCCGACACCATCTTGTGGAGTAAAGAGCACTTTTTTACTTCAAAAATAGGCAAATTACCGGTTTTTGCTGATAAGCGGTTAATATTTTAATATCAGCGGTTAATATTTTGTCAGCTATCCAATGCTAAAAAACACTTTATTATGAAAGTGAGTTGCCGTCGCAAAAGTTTTTTTAAAGGTCTGGTAATGTATTTCGCCATATTGATATTTCAGACGAACGTTCGCCAAATTGAAGCCTTAGGTTTATTACAGACCAATATCAATGTCTGTCGAATAAAACCCTCAATCATTCAATATAAGTCTATTATGCACCCGTTACATAACGTGACCCATTTGACATAGTTTGACCTATATTTAGGGAGCGAACCGGTAAAAACCACGGCCGTGCTCCCAAGAAAATTTATTATATTTTCAAAAAAATGTTCGAAAATTTTGGAATAAAGTTTTAGATGTTTAGAATAAATATTCGTAGGCGGAAAATGCAGATCATTAAAAATGTTTTCTGCGCACCACAGATTGCCTTAAAAATGTTAATTTTTTTCTGCCAAAATATTACTCCTACAGAATATGAATTTTCGCGTTTTATATCGATTAAATGTTCACCTATGCGAGTAAAATGCACATTCTGAGCATTGATAAATTTTTCTTTTTTCTCCATTAGCGCCGACTTGAACTGTTCCTGGGTATTTAGTTCGTTGAATTGTTTTTTTCTTAATCATTTGACTCCCTCCTGCATAATGTTGGATATTACCATGTTGCTCCATTTTGGGATCTGATGCGATTGGAACTTCTTGGAACTCGTAAACTGAAACATCTCCTTGTTTTACGTCTCCGTCTTGCATTTGATCTTCGTACACAACCTACAAAAATATATACTCTCAAATGCGCACTAGTTTTCAAAAAGTGAAAAAAATTTACATATGATGTTTTCAAGTTTGATGTCTATTTTTTTGTTTTATTGAATAAAAAATAAGAGTTTTGATTAGATTTAAATAGACAATTTTGAAAAATTTTATTAAAAAAATGGAAATTTTATTGTACAACACATTTTTATTTTTTTAATCATTATTTTTGATTAATATTTTTCGCAAATTTTAGAATTTGTTTATAACAACATTTTAGATTTTTAAATTTCTATGTACCGGCTGAGTTTTTTTTTAATTGGGCAATTTTTTTCACCAGGTCTAAATCAAAGTATAGCCTATACTGTATAGGCAATTTGGCTGTCTAGCCGCCGGGTGATAAAATGCCAAATTAAAAAAAAAATCAGGCTGTAATTTTCCAGCAAAATTTAAAAATTTTCATAACAAATTTTAGTTTTGATAATAAAAGTTATATGACACCTCTAAAGGGTCAAATAACAGTTTTTTTTTCAAATAAATAAAAATCTCCGAGCAAAAGTTTTGCAGTGGTAGGCCTGATATCGCCGAAGAAAATCTACGCAATTTCACGATTTTTAGCTAAAATACTCTTAGTGTTAATATCGCAAAAAATTTGGCAAAAAACTTTCGGCGGTATTGGCTCCCCTGTGCTAAATTTAAAAAAAAATGGCCTCGAAGCATGTATCGTTTTCGGAAATCCGGTTGAAAAAAATCATTCTTTTAATTAACTGTGTTCGATGCATAAAGACAATTTATATGTACCTGAGGGTATTCTTCTCTAGAATTTGGCAAATTATGTTTTTCGCTTGTGTATTGTCTGAGTGCTGTCGATTTGTCTCTTTGTTCATTTTGTTGATATCCCTGTTCTTGGTACTCATATGGATCAGTCCCATTTGCATTGAATCCACTTTGTCCTTGCTCGGGATTATCATTTGAGATCTTAATATTTTGTTAAATTGCAATTTAAAAACGAACCTTGGTGAAAATTTACGGTAAAATTAATTTTGGGTTAAAAACGTGATTTTTTGCTCTTTGGTCAAAATTTTCTGAAAAAAGGTGTCGCATAATAAGTTTTTTCGAAATTTTTTTTGCCGTCCGTTGAAATTTCTTTATTAAAACCGGTCTTTAAGAAATATCCTCTTAAAAACAGGTGCTTAAAAATATAAAGACTTTTTTGCTCTTCACCTTAAAATTTTAGTAAAAATGCGTATTATCCCTTCTCGGCCATATTGTGCTCATAGAGGGACACTTAAACGAAAATTGTAGGACTTGTCCATATTGTCCTTATAGGCGCACATCAGAAGATACCGACGACAATAATTACGCACAATCCCTATCATTAGTAGCTTGAGTAAAGCGGAATTATTGTCGTCGGATTTATTTCCGACACACTTTATTTGACCTGACTGAAAAATACTTTAGTAGCTTTGATAAATGTAGCAAGTGTTATTTTTTTATATTTCTAGAACTGACACTTGCTACAGTTAACATAGGTCTGTATTTTCAGGGCCCTCAAATTCACAAATGAGATAATTTGAAACTGGTACATACGATAGTTTTAAATTTTGGACGATACTCACTTTCCTAGCTACGTTCCGTTGCAAAGTTTTCCCCGGTAATTTACTAAAACACATACAGTAGAGTGTGTTTAAAAGGACAGGTTGAGTTTTGAAACTGTCCTTTTAAAAGGCTGGCAAAATTTTTGGCTCAGAACTTGTCCTTTTAAAAGTCTAGCAGAAATTTTCGCTCCGACCTTGTCCTTTTAAAAAAATTATTTACTGTGATTTCTGTCTAGAAGGACAGGTGAGATTTTCCGAAATTGTCCTTAGCAAAATTTTCCCAAATTATCCTAAGCTAATTTTCCAAAATTGTCCTTATAGAGGGTGTCCTTATAGACAGAAATCACAGTAGTATATTAGTTGCATTTTTATAATACATTTGTATAACTATATTGGCGGTATTTTTTTTCAGAGGACCCTTTAGTTGCACGAGTTTTTCTCGAAGATGGCTCAACCGATTTTGAAAATTCCAAATAATCATGAGAGACAAGGGTTCGATACATCGCATGACGGGCTTCGATTTTTAAACCGGGTCCCGGAATTCCGGTAATTACCGGTTATATCTAAGATTGTCGGTTTCTCGGCCACTGTTGGTGATATTAGACTGATTTTTTTACCTTTCGTCTTCAAATTTTCTGAACTTTTTTTTAAGGGGTCAAATTTTGTAATATGACCCTATTTGAGGTCAAATTACAAAATGACTCCTGTGGGGTCATGATACATATCATTCGATAAAGAATTTCATTGTGCTTCTCATAAAATTATAGAACAAACTTATGTTCCGAAAAAAGGAGTCATATTTCATTCTTGGGATATTTTAAATAATAGACTCAGAATGAGAATGAAATTTCCTTTGTTTTGATGGGTAAAATAACCGAAAAAGAGTCATTTTAACATTTGACCCCGCAGCTGTAGCAGATTTTTTTTCTCGGCATCACCCAAGCTTTAATTTGATGGTACTTTCGACTAAATCCGACGACTATTTTTCGAGTTTTCACTTCCGGTTTACTAAAATGCGATTTTCTCGAATTGAGCATAAACTTTCAAAATTCTGTTTCCGACAAAAAACCCGAAACATATTTCTCCGTCTTTATCAAATTTATACTGAATTCTGAGATTTAACCTCGGATCCTTAGGCTGTTGAAGAGCGAAAAGCTTGAAATAAGGCGGTTTGGCAGTTCTAGAAATACTGGTGCGAAACTCAAAAATGTGTTTCCAACAAATAACGAGCATTATTGTGTCTGTGGTTCATGCCAAGTTTGAGTAGAATAGTATGCGAGCTCTAAAAGCCTTAGGATTTGAAATTTGATTAGGTTGTTCTAGATCTCGCGTATCGTGGTCACCAGGGTCAGCCAAAAATGATTCTGATAAATTTATTTTTGTAGATTAAGGATAGATCTACCAAATGGCTATTCACAAAAGGTTCGAAGCAGTTTAGTATTCTGGTAAAGTGGAGTAAAAAATTACCATTTTGCGACCGCTACTTCCTTAATATATAGATAATAAATAGATAATTTTATGATAAATTAATTAGGTGAACTTCCTGAGAGTATCCAGGGTGCAGATGTGCACATGACGATCGGTGGAAATGAGGCTCAAGCAGTCCGTCTCATCGCTGTTGATTCAAATGGAGTTCCAGTCACAGATCCAGCCATTTTACAAGCAGCCGCAGAACAAGCTGGAATCATGTTTGTCGCCAAAGATGAAAATAATCAAGAAACTGGAATCACTATTGATCAAGCTATGCAGGTAAATATCCCAATCGATTGCCTTTTTTACCGGTAATGTCGATGGTTTTGGTTTGAGAATACTACAGTAGAGTGTGGGTAAAAGGACAACCCCTTAGGCAAAGGTCAGAGCAAAATTCCTGCCAGCGACCGTTTAAAAGGACAACCTCAAGGGAAATTTCCACCAAAGCGGTTAAAAGGACAGCTTGAAAAAAATGTGCTCAAAGGTTTTTTGACTATCAAAATAATATAGTTATATTATAAAAATGCAACTAATATAGTACTGTGTGATTTCTGTCTATAAGGACACCCTCTATAAGGACAATTTGAGAAAATTAGTTTAGGACAATTTGGGAAAATTTTGCAAAGGACAATTTGGGAAATTTGCAAAGGACAATTTGGGAAAATTCACCTGTCCTTATAGACAGAAATGACAGTAAATAATTTTTTTAAAAGGACAAGGTCGGGCGAAAATTTCTGCTAGACTTTTAAAAGGACAAGTTCTGAGCCAAAAATTTTGCCAGCCTTTTAAAGGACAGTTTCAAAACTCAACCTGTCCTTTTAAACACACTCTACTGTATGTGTTTTAGTAAATTATTACGGGGAAAACTTTGCAACGGAACGTAGCTAGGAAAGTTAGATTATCGTCCAAAATTTCAAAACTATCGTATGTACCAGTTTCAAATATCTCATTTGTGAATTGAGGGCCCTGAAAATACAGACCTTTGTTAACTGTAGCAAGTGTCAGTTCTAGAAATATAAAAAATAACACTTGCTACATTTATCAAAGCTACTAAAGTATTTTTCAGTCAGGTCAAATAAAGTGTGTCGGAAATAAATCCGACGACAAAATTCCGCTTTACTCAAGCTACTAATGATAGGGATTGTGCGTAATTATTGTCGTCGGTATCTTCTGATGTGCGCCTATAAGGACAATATGGACAAGTCCTACAATTTTCGTTTAAGTGTCCCTCTATGAGCACAATATGGCCAGGAAGGGATTAATACGCATTTTTACTAAATTTTAAGGTGAAGAGCAAAAAAAGTCTTTATATTTTTAAGCACCTGTTTTTAAGAGAATATTTCTTAAAGACCGGTTTTAATAAAGAAATTTCAACGGACGGCAAAAAAAATTTCGAAAAAACTTATTATGCGACACCCTTTTTCAGAAAATTTTGACCAAGAGCAAAAAATCACGTTTTAACCCAAAATTAATTTTACCGTAAATTTTCACCAAGGTTCGTTTTTAAATTGCAATTTAACAAAATATTAAGATCTCAAATGATAATCCCGAGCAGGACAAAGTGGATTCAATGCAAATGGGACGATCCATATGAGTACCAAGAACAGGGATATCAACAAATGAACAAAGAGACAAATCGACAGCACTCAGACAATACACAAGCGAAAAACATAATTTGCCAAATTCTAGAGAAGAATACCCTCAGGTACATATAAATTGTCTTTATGCATCCAACACAGTTAATTAAAGAATGATTTTTTTCAACCGGATTTCCGAAAACGATACATGCTTCGAGGCCATTTTTTTTAAATTTAGCACAGGGGACCAATACCGCCGAAAGTTTTTTGCCAAATTTTTTGCGATATTAACACTAAGAGTATTTTAGCTAAAAATCGTGAAATTGCGTAGATTTTTCTTCGGCGATATCAGGCCTACCACTGCAAACTTTTGCTCGGAGATTTTTATTTATTTGAAAAAAAAAACTGTTATTTGACCCTTTAGAGGTGTCATAATAACTTTTATTATCAAAACTAAAATTTGTTATGAAATTTTAATTTGCTGGAAAATTACAGCCTGATTTTTTTTTTATTTGGCATTTTATCACCCGGCGGCTAGACAGCCAAATTGGCCTATACAGTATAGGCTATACTTTGATATTACCTGGTGAAAAAAATTGCCCAATTAAAAAAAAACTCAGCCGGTACATAGAAATTTAAAAATCTAAAATGTTGTTATAAACAAATTCTAAAATTTTGCGAAAAATATTAATCAAAAATAATGATTAAAAAAATAAAAATGTGTTGTACAATAAAATTTCCATTTTTTTAATAAAATTTTTCAAAATTGTCTATTTAAATCTAATCAAAACTCTTATTTTTTATTCAATAAAACAAAAAAAATAGACATCAAACTTGAAAACATCATATGTAAATTTATTTTTTCACTTTTTTGAAAACTAGTGCGCATTTGAGAGTATATATTTTTGTAGGTTGTGTACGAAGATCAAATGCAGACGGAGACGTAAAACAAGGAGATGTTTCAGTTTACGAGTTCCAAGAAGTTCCAATCGCATCAGATCCCAAAATGGAGCAACATGGTAATACCAACATATGCAGGAGGGAGTCAAATGATAAGAAAAAAACAATTCAACGAACCTAAATACCCAGGAACAGTTCAAGTCGGCGCTAATGGAGAAAAAAAAATTTATCAATGCTCAGAATGTGCATTTTACTCGCATAGGTGAACATTTAATCGATATAAAACGCGAAAATTCATATTCTGTTAGGAGTAATATTTTGCAGAAAAAAATTAACATTTTTAAGGCAATCTGTGTGTGCGCAGAACAAATTTTTAATGATCTGCATTTTCCGCCTACGAATATTTATTCTAAACGTCTCAAAATTTATTCCAAAATTTTCGAACATTTTTTGAAATATAATAAATTTTCTTGGGAGCACGGCCGTGGTTTTTACCCGGTTCGCTCCCTAAATATAGGTCAAACTATGTCAAATGGGTCACGTTATGTAACGGTGCATAATAGACTTATATTGAATGATTGAGGGTTTTATTCGACAGACATTGATATTGGTCTGTAATAAACCTAAGGCTTCAATTTGGCGAACGTTCGTCTGAAATATCAATATGGCGAAATACATTACCAGACCTTAAAAAAACTTTTGCGACGTTAAACTCTCTTTCATAATAAAGTGTTTTTTAGCATTGGATAGCTGACAAAAATATTAACCGCTGATATTAAAAATATTAACGCTGCTTATCAGCAAAAACCGGTAATTTGCCTATTTTTGAAGTAAAAAAGTGCTCTTTACTCCACCAAGATGGTGTCGGGTGTCAAAACAAATATTACCAAAAGTTTACTCTAAAAAGTTACCCAATGGCCTACAAAATTTTCTTCTGGTACATACTACGGGTTTTGCTGGACAGGGTGGTTGACCTATAAAAATCCGTTTGTTTATTTCACCGGTTTAGAGTCAGCGAGTTCAGTATCATTTATTAATCAATTTATTTTAGGCATTCGAATCTAATCCGACACATGAAAATCCACACAGATGAACGTCCTTATAAATGCCATCTCTGTCACGTGTTTTGAAATTACAGCAAATAATTTGTATATTTTACGCTTTGGAAAAATGACAAAAAATACGACGCGCTTTTTTAAACTATAAAAATTTTTATGACTTAGCCTAGAGTTTGCTGGACTAAGGCCATAAACAGTTTAGTTAAAAAAACGTTTAACTATTGGTCTGTATATAATTGACTGAGTTCCAATTTCGTGCACTTTCGGACAAAAACAATTTTAAATAAAAAAGTCAAATTTCGTTTTTTTTGACGATTGCTGCCGTAACTGTAATTTGCAAAAACCGGGTCGTAAACTAGATTTTTTGCTGTTTTATAGATATGGGCTATGGCGCGTTTTTACAAAGTTTTTTATTTTGGCGTAATAGCTATCGGTGGGTCATACGAGCTTCTTGAATAATTGGTCTGCATAAAACTTCAAAAGAACATATGGCTGCTTAGCCGTTTTTTTTTTCATTCCGTTTTTACCTGAAATTATCGCTTACTCCCAAAAGGTGAAAAGTATGCTAAAAATGAAAAACGGCTCTCTGCAGCCGCATGTTGTTTTGAAAGTTTTATGCGGACCAACATTTTCTAAAAGATCGTATGTGCCAGTTCTGACTCCTAACTTATGAGCTATCTCACCAAATAAAATACCCTTCTAAAAAACGAGTCCAAAGAAAATTTATTTAATTTTTTTTTTAAAAATATTTTATTTTTGACGTTTCGGCTAAACAGCCATTTTCAGTGCGCAAAGAGCAAGTTTGGTTTTTACTTCAGCTTTCTGACTTCGAGCAACAATTACGGTGAAATCTGAGACTCGATCACCCCTTATATTTTCGCATCAAAAAGTTTCGCTTAAAAATATTTTCTGTTTTTTCACATCTCAAGAAAATTACTTGATTACCTCCTTAAATTTCGCATATAAAAGTTTCGCTAAAGCTGAAGTCAAAACCAAACTTGTTCTCTGCACACTGAAATGGCTGTTTAGCCGAAACGTCAGAAATAAACTATTTTCAAATAGAAATTAATAATTATTATGTCTCAATAAAAACCAAAGAAAATTGTTCTATAAATGAAATAATTTCATAACATTTCAAGTTCTCGGGCATTCCGAACAAATACTTTACTCAGAAATCATATCAATACCCATCTCGGAGTTAAACCATACAAGGTAATATAACTTTGCAAAAAAAACTCTTTTTAAATTGGTATTTAGTGTCCAGAACCAGCCTGTGACATGCCTTTGTAACCTCCGGGGAGTTAACTCGTCATCGTCGATATAAACATACTCATGAAAAACCCTCAAATGTACATTATGTGACTATGCATCCGTAGAAATTTCAAAACTTCTCGTCATTTTCGTATGTACCAAATTTAAACCTTTAAAGGTGTGGGTGTCGCTGATTAATATTTTCGACGCGGTTACTCGGTAACTGGCAAAGGTTGTATTGCAAAACTGATTAGGTAGGACTGTATCAGATTACAATGAATGATCTTTAGGACTTGTTCTTCAAGTTTTTGCGACACCAATTATGCCATTTTCAAGAAAAAAGGCGTCGAAATCTGAAAATAGCTTTATTAGCGACACCCGCACCCTTAATTTGATCTATCTATTATTTAAAATGGTAGCGCCTTATTTAGAGAAAGAAATCGTAGTAAACTTGCTAAACTTAAATAAAAAACGTTATACAATGACCTTAAAAGAGTGGCTGATTAGGCTGTTTTCAGATATACGGCCTGAGTTTTCTCGTTTAACCCCCTCACACCCAAACGCCATTCGGGGACGCGAGATTTTTTAAATCCCCAAAACGAGATAGAAATAATTAATCCACAGACTTTTCAATCCAATGGGTCATAGAGTTCGCAATTCTTTTTTTAGTTATGTTTTTAAAAATTTGATACAACTAGCAGTTCAAAAGATATTTTTCCTACTTTATTTATGATTTTCGCCCAATTTTCGTAAAAAAATCCAGCGTAAATACGACACATAAATTAAAATTCTGAGGAGACTCAGATTTAGGAAATTATCTGAGGCTACTCCTTGGTATTACTATTTCTTTCTCTGTCTTTATTGAAAGTTTTATTTTTTCTCAATGATTTCTCTAAAACTCGAAAAAAATGAAAAACTCTAGTTTTCGCGAATTATTATATTTTGAAGAAATAAGTTTAATTTTTGATTAGAATAAGATAGAATCTCTAGTTTCTTCAACGAATTGAACATTTTAATCATTGCCTTTTCATCCATTTCAATTTCATCTTTAGAATCATTAAGATTCTCAGTCTGTGTATTCATTATCTTAGTAGTCAACAAAATCTTCGAGATCTCGTTCATTATAATAAGCATTTTTTAAAATTTTAATTCATGTTTTTTAATTATGATTTTCCGTCGGATGAATAATTGAGATTTATAAAAATTGTATTTTACGCCATCTAGACAAAATACGACGATCAAAGTCTCGTCAAGCGGCTGCAAAATCTAGCTGAAGGTTGATTTATTTTACTATGTGTATACCGCCGAGTAATCAAGCCTACAGCAGGCCGAAAAACTGAGTTGTCCTCTTTTTAGTGGCTTGACATCTTGATCAATACATTTATTTGTATCCTCAAATACATTCATTTTTATCCTCAAAATAGTTTTTTTACCGATTTTTGAAATGTACTTTTTGGTACAGAAAAATAGAAATTATCATGTTGTATGCTAATGAATAGAGATATTTACACTCAGAGAAAGATTCAGAAGCCAAGGTTGACTTATTTATTTAGAATTTCCATATCACTCTTGAATAAATTTTTTTGGTTCGAAAAAACTTAACTTCATTTTTTCGGCTCATATTGACCAAAGATAATTAAATTTTGAAAAAATTTAATTTAAAAATTTAAGTCTGTTCTCAATAATTTTAATATAAATTTGTACTTTTTCAATTTCCAAATTCAGCGTGATAAACCTTCAGAGTTCGAGTCGAAAACTATTTTCATAACTTTTTTTCTGATTTTTGTGCGTGGCATTTTGGCGCTAAGGGATACGAAAACTTTCTTTTTCAGACGATTGAGATGAGATTTTAAATCAGAGACTATATTGAGTACCAGTGTTCTAATTTAATCTTTTGTATTTCATATGTGATTTTGGAAATGTATGTTTTTCCGATGAGGTACCCGGAACTAAACCTCTATTTTGTCTTGCATTATTGAGCACACAAAATTTGAAATTAAAAAAAAAAATATTAAGCCTCCAATTTAAGGCTTCATCTTGATCTTGTGTCATTAAAAAAATATGAATATTTTATCGGCATTTATTATCTCGCCAATAACCGCCCAAAGTGGCGTCCGCCGAATGGCGTTTTGGGTGTGAGGGGAATTTCATGGTTTTGGGGTGTGAGGGGCGTTAATGCGCGTTTTTTTTTATTTCCGCAAAAATAAACTCGATGGATTCAGATACAGGTTATTTCGCGATATTGACCAATCACCTATCGAGTATTTTATTGCGGCGGAATAAAAAAAAACTCGCAAGTAAACAGAAAAACTCAGGCTGCTAGTTTCTCATTAGTACCTGCGCTAATGGTTGGGCATCCAACACGATTTTTCATTGCTGATAAGGCTTGTTTTTGGGGTGATTTCATTAAACAAAATCTGAGGAAACCGGCAAAACGGATGGCATGTCAAATTTTTGAAAACGTTTAGAATAGGGGCTCGAGCTGATTTTATGGCTCTTAACTAAGAGCACTGAATTATTAAACCTACTCTCAGAAACGCGCAATTCAAAAGTCTCCCGAAAAACATTTACATAAATGGAACCCAACTTATAAACAAGCGCTTTTTGGGTTATTCACCATGATATAGATACCAACAATACGGCCCCGTCTTGTTTTTTTAATCTGTTAAATTTTACGTCTAGTGGCAGAACCGTCGAAAACGCCTTGAAAGTGTTTTTTTCAACTTTTCTCCAGCTAAGAGGCAAAGATTTAAAAAATCAAGCGAAGCGATTGGGGTTGGTATATCGTTGTGTGAATGACTCAAAAAACTTTGAGCCTGGAAATTTAATATTATGTATTTTTCGGGGACGTTGGGAATTTCGTTTTCTGAGCATAAGTTTAAGTAATCAACACTCTCATAAGTCCTTAAAATCAGGCTAACAAGACTTATTTATAAAACGTTTTCAAAAATTTGGTTTTCTTAGTAATGTTTTTTGAAATCGCCCCAAAAACAGCGTACTCAGCGACGCCCACTCCCCTGAATCTCCATAAATACGCGTCCCAAGTTGTAATACGAGCAATTACATCATGTTTTTTAATTAGCATAGACATTTAGCAACGATCAATAAAATATTTTTGAATAATTTTCAGCGGGTATTTAATATTTTCGTAGATTAAAGAGGAGCGACCGTAAATTGTACCTTTTAAACTAATTTTAGAAAATCGGCTTTAGTTAACCGCAAGTGAAATCTTGAGCAAAAAAAGTTGTCCCGGTCAATGAGAGTCACATAAAATTTGAAGCTTTTTCTAGCCAAAAATAAGGTTTTTATGTTTTTCCTTAAAAATTACTCAGAATATGAACATTGTTTATGGATTTTTACTCGATTTTTTGAAAAATTACAAACATTTTTCAAACCGCTACCCCCTTAAGAATACTTTCGTTTGTTTATCGTAAAAAAATTAAAAAAAAAATTAAGCCTCCATTCNAAAAAAATCTGCTTACAGCTTTTTGATATTTTGAGTTTTTCTAGTCGAAAATTAGGTTTCAATGTTTTCCAAAAAAAATTACTCAGAAAAATTAAAATTTCAAACTTTTTTTGGATTTTTTCAATTAATTTATGATTTCTGAGTGTTCCCTAGCAATGTTGTGCTATTTTTTCACCTCAAAGTACCCTAAAAATAGTGCGACCGCTACCCCCTTAAAGTAGGCCCGACAAAAATATCCTATCATTTGGCTTGGAATTCTCTGAATAAATTCAAAGCTGATGATACGCAATTTCAAAAACGGTTTTGTGTTTTTGAACACTTTCCTGGTGCAATTTTGAAGAATTCCACACAGATCATTTTTATCCATGATTTACTAGAACTTATCAAAAAATGGAGCAAACTTGTTCGTTATGTTTGCTAAGAACGCACAATGTTTCTTACCAAACATTTTTTAAATAATATTACTGTGATTTCTGTCTATAAGGACAGGTGAGATTTTCCCAAATTGTCCTTAGCAAAATTTTCCCAAATTGTCCTAAGCTCATTTTCCCAAATTGTCCTTAGCAATCTGTCCTAAGCTATTTTGGTCATATTTTTTAAAAAAGCGATAATTTTTTCCCAAAAAAAGTGAAGACCTTTTTTTTTTTTGCTCTTCACCCAAAATTTACAAAAAAGAGGTGTTTTATAGAAATTTTTGAAAATATACCCTTTTGATTATTTTTCCCAAATTGTCCTTATAGAGGGACGGACCAAAATCCAAAAGCGTAGGTTTTGGCCATATTTTCCCCAAATTGTCCTTATAGAGGGTGTCCTTATAGACAGAAATCACAGTAATTCGTAGCCCGTGAAAAGTACTACTATCTGATCAAGAAAATTTTGAAAAAATTGTCAGCAATTGCTTGAAAATTCGTTTTGGAAATTGCCTACCATGAAACTTAAAAATTGTCAAATATTCTAAGCTTATTTTTTTTTGATGAGATANCATAATGTTTTAGCTCATAAAACTACTATGATATTTTTTCATCACCATTTTCGACCTCACAAAAAAATCTTCATTTTGTATTTCCTGTGGTTATTCGTCTTAAGAGGACAGAAAATTTTCTGTCCACCTGAAATCGTTCGTTTGTTCTTTAAAAAATCACTAAAAATGCTCTAAAACTAGTCGCTAGAGAGTTTTAAAAAATTGCGGAAAGTAATTTAGGTCACCTGGTTAAAAATTTTAAAAGAGAAGATTTTCAAGGAAAAGTTGGAAAAATTCTTGTCGTTTTGTCCTCTAGACGAATACCACAGATAGATTGGCGGAAAAAATTCGATTTCATCAAACTTGTTTCTGAGAGCACACCCCCGTAATATTCTAAATAATATTTAAAACCGAAATTTTCCAGTTGTAAAATATTCCGGATATATATAATTCAAAGAAAACAAATGATACTTTGTCTGAAACAGGTATTTTATGTTTAGGAAATGGATTTTTAAATTTCGTGGTCTCGAAACAATATCCCCAATTGTAAAAAAAAATTGATGGTTGAGAATTTTACTAAACTGTATTTTTTTTTACCACGTCATCAATTATTTATTGACAACTTTTTATTAGTAAAAAAAACAATGATAAAAGAACAAAATTCTCAAACATTGAAATTTTTACAAATTGGGGCTATTTTTCCAGTTCAGAAACAATCAATTGATTTTTGAAAAAAAATCACTTTTTATATATTGCTATTTATTTTGTGTGGTGTTACTTACATTCGAACTGGGTGCGTCTTAGGGATGTTGCTGACATAACGTGATTTGAGGGAGCCATGTGTGTGTGAAGCGTTGCTTTGCGTGGGGACACTCGTACGGTTTCTCCCCGTTGTGGTCCTGAATTTGTGTGCCGCTTGCCAGATGGAAAGGTCGGCGAAGCCTTTCCACAATCGGTCGCCGAGACCACTGGTCGCTGCCCCTAGTGTGTGAGTTAAAGTTTTTTTTAATTTTTACGATCAAAACGAAGTATTTTAGGGGGTAGCGGTTATTTAAGATGCTTTTACTTTTTTTCAAAAATCGAGTAAAAAATCCAATAAAAATGTTCATTTCTGATGAGTTAATTTTCTAAGGAAAAGACTAGAATCCTTTTTTGGCTAGAAAAGCTTACAATGTATGTCACTCTCATTTGACCCGGACAGTTTTTTTTGTCTCAGATTTCACTTGCGGTTAACTAAAAGCGCGATTTTCAATAGGTTACAAAGTACAATTTACGTCGGTACTCTTTATCTACAAGAAAATATTTCATCCCCTACTAAAAATTTTTCAAAAAGAATATTTGTTTTTTGGATCGTTCGCGTACTGTTTCTTCTAATTAAAAAACTATTTATATGTATTATTGGTGGTCGCGACTAACTATGAAACCACTTCGAGACCGTATTTATGGACGATTCAGCGGAGAAAATGGTTCTGTGGGGCGCTGATTCAAAGTAACGTGTTTTTGGGCGATTTTTCAAAAACATTACTAAGAAAACCCGCAAACGGATAGTCATTCAAATTTTGAAACGTTTATATTAAAGTTTTTTAGCTGATTTTAGGACTTATTAGTGTTGCTGGATTACTTAAACTATGCTTCAGAAGACGAATTCAAAAGTCTGATCCGAAAAATTACATTATAATAAATTTCACCAAGTTTTTTGGGTCATTCACCCTACGGATAACCAAACAATCGCTCGGCTTGATTTTTTAAAATCTTCCTCTTAGCTGGAGGAAAAAAGTTGAAAACACTTCAAAGACGGTTCTCCACTATACGTAAAATTTACAATTAAATAACAAGACGGGCGATTGTTGGTATCTATATCTGGAATAACCCAAAAAAACACTTGTTTATAAGTGGTTCATTTTGTAATGTTTTTCGGAGACTTTTTGAATTGCGTTTTCTGAGTAGGTAAATTCAGTACTCTTGATTAGGCCATTAAATTCAGCTAAGGCCCCATTCTAAACGTTTTCAAAATTTGGAATGCCATCCGTTTGCCGGGTTTCTAGGATTTTGTTTAATGAAATCGACCCAAAAACAGCCTTATCAGCATGAAAATGTGTTGGATGCCAACCATGCGAGGATTATTAGAAAATACACGCCTGGTTTTCTCGTTTACTGCATTTTTTTATTCCGCAAAAAATACTCTGATAGTGAGTTGGTGCAATATCCGGAAATACCTGTATCTGTCATCGAGTATTTTTGCGATAAAAAAAAGCATTAAAACGAGAGAACTAGGCTGTTATATCTGAAAACAGCCTAATCATCCACTCTTTTAACGTCATTGTATTAACGTTTTTTATTTAAGTTAGCAAGTTGACGGACGATTTCTTGTCTACATAAGGCGCCACATTTGAAATAATAGATAGATCAAATTTAAGGTGCGGGTGTCGCTTAATAAAGGCTAGTTCTTGCAGATTTTCGACGCCTTTTCGTCTTTGAAAATGCATAATTGGTGTCGCAAAACTTGAAGAACAAGTCCTAAAGATCATTCAATTGTAATCTGATACAGCCTACCTAATCAGTTTTTGCAATACAACTTTGCCAGTTACGAGTAACCGCGTCGAAATATTAATCAGCGACACCCCACACCCTTAAAGGTTTAAATTTGGGTACATTAACGAAAATGACGACGAAGTTTTGAAAATTTCTTACGGATGCATAGTCACATAATGTACATTTGAAGGGTTTTTTCGATGAGGTGATGTTATATATCGACGAGTGAACGACGTTAACTGTCCCCGGAGGTTACCAAAGGCATTGTCCACAGGCTTGGTGCTGGACAACTAAATGTACCAATTTTAAAATAAGTTTTTTTGCAAAGTTATAATTACTTGTATGGTTAACTCCGAGATGGTATTGATATGATCTGAGTAAATTATTTGTTACAATGCCCGAAACTTTAGAATTTATGAAATTATTTCATTTTATAGACAATTTTCTTTGGTTTTTATGAGACTAATAAATAATTTCAATTTTTCTATCTGAAAATAGTTTATTTCTGACGTTTCGGCTAAAACAAGCCATTTTCAGTGTGCCAGAGAACAAGTTTGGTTGTGACTTCAGCTTTAGCCGAAACTTTTATATGCGAAATTTAAGGGGTAATCAAGTAATTTTCTGAGATGTGAAAAACAGAGAAATATTTTTTAGCGAACTTTTTGATGCGAAAATATAGGGTGTGATCGAGTCTCAGATTTCACCGTAATGTTGCTCGAAGTCAGGAAAGCTAAGTTAAAAACCAAACTTGCTCTTTGCGCATCTGAAAAACTGGTGTTTAGCCGAAAACGTCAAAAAGGAAAATATTTTGTAAAAAGATTCAATTATAATATTTTAGACAAATTGTAAAATTAAATATAGTTTTCTTGTTGGACTCGTTTTTTAGTAGGGTACTTTGATTTTGCGTGAGCAAGCTTCTATAGCTTAGGAGTAGAACTGGCACATACGATCTTTTAGAAAATGTTGGTACGCATAAATTTCAAAACAACATGTTTGGTGCGAGGAGACCGTTTTTCTAATTATAATTGCATACTTCTTTCACCATTTTGGATTGTGTAAGCGCTATATTATCAGTTAAAACTCGGGAAATTGAAAAAAAGGGCTAAGCAGCCATATGTTCTTTGAAGTTTTTATGCAGACCCAATTATTTCAGAAGCTTCGTATGGGACCCAACGATAGCTATTACGGCCAAAATTAAATAAACTTTGTAAAACGCGCCCATAGCCCATAATCTATAAAACAGCAAAAAATTCCTAGTTTACAGACCCGGTTTTTCGCAAAATTAGCAGTTACGAGCAGCAATCGTCAGATAAACAAACGAAATTTGACTTTTTTATTTTAAAATTGTTTTCTGTCCGAAAGTGCAGCGAATTGGAACTCAGTCAAGTTATATTACAGATCCAATAGTTAAACGTTTTTTAACAAACTGTTTATGGCCTTGTCAGCAAACTAGGCTAGTCATAAAATTTTTATAGTTTAAAAAAAGCGCGTCGTATTTTTTCATTTTTTCCCGAAGCGTTAAAATATACAAAATTATTTGCGTAATTTCCATGAAAACACGGGTGACAGAGATGGCCATTTATAAGGACGTTCATCTGTGTGGATTTTCATGTGTCGGTTAGATTCGAATGCCTAAAATAAATTGATTAATAAATGATACTGAACTCGCTGACTCTAAACCAGGTGAAATAAACAACGGATTTTTATAGGTTCAACAACACCCTGTCCAGCAAACCCGTAGTATGTCCAGAAGAAAATTTTGTATGGCCATTGAGGTAACTTTTTTAGAGTAAACTTTTGGGTAATAATTTGTTTTGACACCCGACCAACATCTTGTGGAGTAAAGAGCACTTTTTTACTTCAAAAAATAGGCAAATTACCCGGTTTTTGCCTGATAAGAGCGGTTAATATTTTTAATATCAGCGGTTATAATTTTGTCAGCTATCCAATGCAAACAAACACTGTTATTTGAAAAGAGGTTAACGTCGCAAAGTTTTTTTTTTATAGGTCTGGTAAGTGTATTTCGCCGATATTGATATTTTCAGATCGAAACGTTCGCCAAATGAAGCCTTAGGGTTTATTACAGCACCAAATCAATGTCTGTCGAATAAAACCCTCAAGGTCATTCAATAAAGTCTATTCATGCACCGTTTACTAACGTGGACCCATTTGACATAGTTTTGACCTATTATTTAGGAGCGAACCGGTGTAAAACGCACGGCCGTGCTCCCAAGAAAAATTTATTAATTTTCAAAAAAATGTTCGGAAAATTTTGGAATAAATTTTAAGACGTTTAGAATAATATTCGTAGGCGGAAAAATGCCAGATCATTAAAAATGATTGTTCTGCGCACACACAGATTGCCTTAAAAATGTGTTAATTTTTTTTCTGCAAAATATTACTCCTACGAATATGAATTTTCGCGTTATATATCGATTAAATGTCACAGCTATGCGAGTAAAAATGCACATTCTGAGCATTGATAAATTTTTCTTTTTTTTTCTCCATTAGCGCCACTTGAACTGTTCCTGGGTATTTAGTGCGTTGAATTGTTTTTTTCTAATCACTTTGACTCCCTCCTGCCATAATGTTGGTATTACCATGTTGCTCATTTTGGGATCTGAATGCGATTGGACATTCTTGAACTCGTAAACTGAAACATCTCCTTGTTTTAACGTCTCCGTCTTGCATTTGATCATTCGTACCAACCTACAAAAATAATACGTCTAATATGCGCACTTAGTTTTCAAAAAAGTGAAAAAAATTTACTATGATGTTTTCAAGTTTGGATGTCTATTTTTTGTTTTATGTGAATAAAAATAAGAGTTTTGACTTAGATTTTAAATAGACAATTTTGAAAAATTTTATTTAAAAAAATGGAAATTTTATTGTACAACACATTTTTTTTTTTTAATTCATTATTTTTGATTATATTTTTCGCAAAATTTTAGAATTGTTATAACAACATTTTAGATTTTTAAATTTCTATGTACCGGTAGTTTTTTTTTTTAATTGGGCAATTTTTTTCACCATGGTATATCAAAGTTATAGCCTATACTGTATAGGCCAATTTTGGCTGTCTAAGCCGCGGGTGATAAATGCAAAATTAAAAAAAAAATCAGGCTGTAATTTTCCAGCAAAATTAAAAATTTTCATAACAAAATTTTAGTTTTTGATAATAAAGTTATTTTATGCAGCCGTCATAAAGGAGTCAAATTCCACCATGATTGTCCTTCTTTTTGCATATTGTCTTATTATAAAATGCTCTCGAGAATTTCAACAACAAGTTTGACTGAAGTTCGGGCATTTTGAAAAATTTTGAGACAATAGTTTTGTTCCCATTTTTGAAAACGGTATTTGATTTTGAAAAAGACCTTGAATTTCATGTCCTAGTTGAGGGACGGGACAAAAAAGTATTTGTGCTAATCTGCATTTTCTAGAGGGTTTTCGACGCAACCCAAAGTATACTCTAAGGGGAATACAGTTTTAAATAAAATCTCAAAGAGTAGCTTTCCAGAAGATCTTGATTTGAGTTTAGTAAATACCTAGTTAATATCGCAAAAAATTTGGCAAAAAAACTTTCGGCGGTATTGGTCCCCTGTTGCTAAAATTAAAAAAAAATGGGCCTCGAAGCATGGATCGTTTTTCGGAAATACCGGTTGAAAAAAATCATTCTTTTAATTAACTTGTTGGATGCATAAAGACAATTTATATGTACCTGAGGGTATTCTTCTTAGAATTTTGGCAAATTATGTTTTTCGCTTGTGTATTGTCTGAGTGCTGTCGATTTGTCTCTTTGTTCATTTTGTTGATATCCCTGTTCTGCGGTACTCATATGGATCAGATCCATTTGCATTGAATCCACTTTTGTCCTTGTCTGGGATTATCATTTTGAGATCTTAATATTTTGTTAAATTGCAATTTAAAAACGAACCTTGGTGAAAATTTACGGTAAAATATAATTTTGGGTAAAAACGTGATTTTTTTGCTCTTGGTCAAAATTTTCTGAAAAAAGGGGTCGCATAATAAGTTTTTCGAAATTTTTTTTTTGCCGTCCGTTGAAAATTCTTTATTAAAACCGGTCTTTAAGAAATATTCTCTTAAAAACAGTGTCGCTTAAAAATATAAAGACTTTTTTTGCTCTTCACCTTAAAATTTAGTAAAAATGCGTATTATCCCTTCTCCGGCCATATTGTGTCATAGAGGGGACACTTAAACGAAAATTGTAGGACTTGTCCATATTGTCCTTAGTAGGCGCCACATCAGAAGATACCGACGACAATAATTACGCACAATCCCTATCATTAGTAGCTTGAGTAAAGCGGAATTATTGTCGTCGGATTTATTTCCGACACACTTTAATTTGACCTGACTGAAAAATACTTTAGTAGCTTGTATGTAAATGTAGCAAGTGTTTATTTTTTATATTTCTAGAACTGACACTTGCTACAGTTAACATAGGTCTGTATTTTCAGGGCCCTCAATTCACAAATGAGATAATTTGAAAAATGGTACATACGATAGTTTTGAAATTTTGGACGATAATCTAACTTTCCTAGCTACGTTCCCGTTGCAAAGTTTTCCCCGGTTAATTTACTAAACACATACAGTAGAGTGTGTTTAAAAGAGCAGGTTGAGTTTTGAAAACTGTCCTTTTAAAAGGCTGGCAAAATTTTTGGCTCAGAACTTGTCCTTTTAAAAGTCTAGCAGAAATTTTCGGTCCGACCTTGTCCTTTTAAAAATTATTTACTGTCTTTCTGTCTATAAGGACAGGTGAGATTTCCCAAATTGTCCTTTGCAAAATTTTCCCAAATTGTCCTTTTGCAAAATTTTCCCAAATTGTCCTAAACTAATTTTCTCAATGTCCTTATAGAGGTTTCCTTATAGACAGAAATCACCAGTACTATATTAGTTGCATTTTTATAATATAACTATATTATTTTTGATAGTAAAAAACCATCTTTGAGGCACATTTTTTCAAGCTTGTGCTTTTAACCGCTTTGGTGGAAATTTCCCCTCGAGGTTGTCCTTTTAAACGGTCCGCTGGCAGGAATTTTGCGTCTATTTGTCCTAAGGGGTTGTCCTTTAACCACACTCTACTGTAGTATTCTCAAACCAAAACCATCGAACATTACCGGTAAAAAAAAGGCAATCGATTGGGATATTTACCTGCATAGCTTGATCAATAGTGATTCCAGTTCTTGATTATTTTCATCTTTGGCGACAAAACATGATTCCAGCTTGTTCTGCGGCTGCTTGTAAAAATGGCTGGATCTGTGACTGGAACTCCATTTGAATCAACAGCGATGAGACGGAGCTGCTTGAGCCTCATTTTCCACCGATCGTCATGTGCACATCTGCACCCTGGATACTCTCAGGAAGTTCACCTAATTAATTTATCATAAAAATTATCTATTATTATCTATATTATAAGGAAGTAGCGGTCGCAAAATGGTAATTTTTTACTCCACTTTACCAGAATACTAAACTGCTTCGAAACTTTTGTGAATAGCCATTTGGTAGATCTATCCTTAATCTACAAAAATAATTTATCAGAATCATTTTTGGCTGACCCTGGTGACCACGATACGCGAGATCTAGAAAACCTAATCAAATTTCAAATCCCTAAGGCTTTTAGAGCTCGCATACTATTCTACTCAAACTTGGCATGAACCACAGACACAATAATGCTCGGTTATTGTTGGAAAACACATTTTTGAGTTTCCGCCACAGTAATTTCTAGAAACTGCCCAAACCCCTTATTTCAAGCTTTTCGCTCTTCAACAGCCTAAGATCCGAGGTTAAATTCCAGAATTCAGTATATAATTTGATAAAAGACGGAGAAATATGTTTCGGGTTTTTTGTCGGAAACAGAATTTTGAAAGTTTATGCTCAATTCGAGAAAATCGCTTTTAGTAAACCGGAAGTGAAAACTCGAAAAAAATGTCGTTCGGATTAGTCGAAAAGTACCATTCAAATTAAAGCTTGGGTGATGCCGAGAAAAAAATCTGCTTTACAGCTTTTGATTATTTTGAGTTTTTCTAGTCGAAAATTATGTTTCAATGTTTTCCAAAAAAAATTACTCAGAAAAATAAAATTTCAAACTTTTTTTGGATTTTTTCAATTAATTTTATGATTTCTGAGTGTTCCCTAGCAATGTTGTGCTATTTTTTCACCTCAAAGTACCCTAAAAATAGTGCGACCGCTACCCCCTTAAAGTAGGCCCGACAAAAATATCCTATCATTTGGCTTGAATTCTCTGAATAAATTCAAAGCTAATGATACGCAATTTCAAAAACGGTTTTGTGTTTTTGAACACTTTCCTGGTGCAATTTTGAAGAATTCCACACAGATCATTTTTATCCATGATTACTAGAACTTATCAAAAAAAATGAGCAAACTTGTTCGTTATGTTTGCTAAGAACGGCACAATGTTTCTTACCAAACATTTTTAAATACTATTACTGTTTGATTTCTGTCTATAAGGACAGGTGAGATTTTCCCAAATTGTCCTTAGCAAAATTTTCCCAAATTGGCCTAAGCTCATTTTCCCAAATTGTCCTTAGCAATCTGTCCTAAGCTATTTTGGTCATATTTTTAAAAAAGCGATAATTTTTTCCCAAAAAAGTGAAGGACCTTTTTTTTTTTTGCTCTTCACCCAAAATTTACGAAAAAGAGGTGTTTTATAGAATTTTTGAAAATATACCCTTTTGATTATTTTTCCCAAATTGTTCCTTAGTAGAGGACGACCAAAATCCAAAAGCGTAGGTTTTGGCCATATTTCCCAAATTGTCCTTATAGAGGGTGTCCATGATAGACAGAAATCACAGTAATTCGTAGCCCGTGAAAAGTACTACTATCTGATCAAGAAAATTTTGAAAAAATTGTCAGCAATTGCTTGAAAATTCGTTTTGGAAATTGCCTACCATGAAACTTAAAAATTGTCAAATATTCTAAGCTTATTTTTTTTTGATGAGATAATAATATTTTTTTTCGGGAAATTGTTCAAAAACCGTTTTTGATATTGCCTATTATTTGGCTTGGAATTTTTGAAATTAATCCAAGAATAATTTCAAGATAAATGATTGAGCAAAAACTTTTTGAAAAATGCTGATTTTTGAAAAACGGGACATACTTTGATTTCCAAACAATTTTCTGGGTCAATTGCAGTACAGAAACTTAAAGTGCTCCAAAAGTAAATAAAATCTGGGCTGGTCAATTTTTGCCATTACTACCCTCATGTATTTTTAAATTTGTTAAATTACCTTCTCTGACCATCCGTTCATGTTCTTCAGCTGAGACTGCGATAAATTGTACAGTGGTGGTGTTTCCGTCATCTTCCACTTCTTGATCATCCTCAAATTCCGGTTCATAAAGTTGAACTTCGGACATTTGATTATTTCGAGCTGAATTTTATTTTTATTACGCGAAAACCAGTAATTTGACAAAACAGGTGAATTTTAGAAAAAAACATTATGGAATAAATCTATATTTTTGTTATTTGCACATTTTGTTGATCCATTTTTATTGTAAAAACTAATGTTTAATCAACGTTTCGATTTATTATCATTCTCAAGATTAACTTAATTTAAGCAGAAGAATAAATATATGAAACACAGGAATCTAGAATTTTCTCAAAAATATGAAGCCATAAAAAATTTAAGCCTAAATTTTGCATTTTTAATGCTTTTTCCTCATAATTTGTATTTTTATAAATACATTGTATAATATCAAAAAAGTTTATCCATTTTTGTGAAATTGGTAGATACAATATTTTTTTTAATTTTAAGCCTTCTTAAACATTTCCAGCTACGTATCACCAGAGCTGGTTTATTCTATTTTTTATTTTTAATCGTAATTTTCGATGTTTTTGTCGAAAAACTAATAATCTTGGTATATGGATTACCGGACCTCAGAGTACAAATCCTAAATATTTGAATGATACAAACAACGCAAGATATTAGCAACCCAATCAAAACCGTTGATTGCGGAATAGGCCGATTTCATTGGTCAGGTTGAGAAAGGATCAACCAATCAAATTGCTCAGATTTCGCATTTTTCAAATGCTCAGATTTCGCATTTTTCAAATGCTCAGATTTCGCATTTTTCAAATATTTAGGATTTGTACTCTGAGGTCCGGTAATCCATATCTATTAGTAATAGATATACCAAAATTAGTTTTCGACAAAAATAGACTATTACAATACTAGCTGGGGCTTCTGTGCCACTTGTCAGTGTTAATTACAGTTGAAATTAACACTGAAAAGTGGCATAAAAGCCCCAGCAAGTAATAGATAAGTACCGGAAATAGAAACAACCGGCCGTGCAGGGCAATATAATTAAGATATAATATAACACAAAAAGATCAATCTTATTACGACACTATAATTTATATATTATAATATATTTGAAGAAAATAGCTAGAAGTTTGGGCCCGTTGGCGTCCTATCAAAAGCTTTTTACTGTAGTATTTGAATTGTGGTATACAGAGGGGTTCAATAATTCGAAAGTGCGCAATTGTCCGAAAAAAACAAATTTATTTTATAAATTTTTTTTGTCCCCAATAGTCCAAAATCTAAGAATTAATCCAATCATTAACACTTGAATTCCAATTATTACTCTAATATTTGCAACGCCTACGCAACCTAATTTTGTTCTGCAAAAAGTTCTATCAGTGGTCCCGATCGTCTGAAAGCGCTCAATTGTCCGGGCAAAAGCTTCCGGACGATTTGGCCCCCCCTCTAGTTTATATTTGCAAATAAAAATTGTATGAATTACATTGTTTAGCTAGCCATTTTTGAGGTGTAAAAATCAAATTTTGTTATTGAGGCGACTCTTACTAGATGGCAAATTGTAGAGCGCCACCCAAGAAGAAAACGTTCAATTTCCAACTTCACTTCAATCTAAATCTCTAACACCAATAAAACCTCTCAAAAATGACATTTAATATCACTTTATTAATCAAGAAAACTTCGTGAAACGTGAACAACCCCTTATAAGTTATGAAGAGTGAGAAAACCTTAAATTTTGACAAGTAGAATTAATGACGAAATATACAGAGGGTATTTTTTTTTAATTAAGAAATAAATTTTCTGGTTCAAAAATAAAAAAAAACGCGCAGGCGTTCGAAATGACACCATAATTTGAAAAGATATTCCATTGTATAAGGCGTTCACACTAGGTGCAAATGAAATAGAGTACCAAAATGTGTATAATTACGGACTCCACCGAACGCAATCAAAGTAAAATTCAAAACGTAGATTTGGGAAATTCGATCTTGAAATATGAGTCATATTATATGACCTCATTCATGACGCACTCAAAGTATGGTGTAATGAAAACATCAAACGATATGGGCCCTGGTAGAAATTTAGCTAAAAATCGTGATATTGCGTAGGTTTTTTACCCGATATTGGAAACTTCGGCGATATAAGGCCTCCCCCTGTATAAAGTTTAGTTGGGAAAAATTCGAGCAATTTGAGAAAATTCCAGACTCCTCTTGGCGATAAAAAAGTTTCTGGCAGGTCTTTGTACCATAGCATTGTTTATTTACTGGAGGGACATTTATTTTCACTCCAGTAAATATAGAAGGATAAAGGTTAAAAGGCCTAAAGGGGAACTGTATTTATCCCACAAGTAATTTTACTAAAATTGATCCGATTTTTTTCTCCCGGTTAACTTTATATATTTTGTCGTTATTTTTACTAGTCCAAAGTTCAGGAATTTTCCCTCGTTATTCAACCCCATGAATATTGTCTTGGTCTCAAAAAGCCTCGGGAATTCCCCTTAATTATAACACATCGTGGGTTAAGACTAAAACAGCGTGTTTTCAATATAAATATAATTGAAGTGATAAGCAAACGAATCGATATAATAAAGCCCTAGGCCGGTGTAAAAAATACAATAAAAACTTATGTGACGAAAATCACATATAAATAATCTACATGTATCGCACTACTTTATAAACTAAATTCACCTTTTAAAAAAAATAAAATATTTTATACTTATTTTCATATCATTAACGAAAATTAAGGGTGTCGTACGGGCAAATAAGAAAAACTAATTTTTCAACGTATCTAGTTTTAAACGACTGTTAATTATTTCGAAACACGAGCGATGGCTGGCAAACATTTGTTAATGTTTTAACAAAAAAAACATTAAAACAGCTTTCCGCCAACAACCACTCCCTTAATAAGTAGAGAAAATATAACGAGTAAATACAAATGCTCAGACATCACATATAAATTAAAATGGTCACATCAACTCATAACAAAAGTAAGGTAATACGTATAGGACAGATCGGTCATTTGTGCCCAGTTTTTTCCCTATTCTATTATTTACCAACCTATATCTTTCAATTTTGTATGAATAATTGTACTATGGTTTCTAATTTTCCAAAATTGTCCTTATCAATCTGTCCTTAGCTATTTTGCCACATATTTTTTTGAAAACCATAAAATTTCCGAAATAATATGAAGACCTGTTTTTCGTATTTTTACGAAAAAGTGGTTTTTTATAGAATTTTTTGAAAATATACCCTTTGAGTTTTCCCCCCAAAATTGTTCTTATGAAGGGACGGACCAAAATAAAAAAGCGTAGGTTTTGGCCCTATTTTCTCCAAATTGTCCTTACACAGAAAAATAAACTGAATATCTGAGATATAAAATATTGTCATAAAAATGGTAAAACTTATTTGTTAACCTGTATTTGATTATATCGAAAATCCTGTTTTATCACTACGTCACAAATAGAGAAAGTGACCAATGAAATCACATGGTTTCTATTCTTGTGACGTAGTGATAAAATACGACACATATGCAGGATTTTCGATATACGATAGAAATGAAAATTAAAATCTACATCAAAAACTGGACAGAAATAAAGGCTTATGATTGGTTGGAATCTCATAACAGCGGAAATTTTTCTAATTGCATTGATGGTTGGCAAAAAGACGTATTTGCATATATTAAAATCTAATAATTAAATCATCTTATTTGGATCACTTATGGGCATAGTATTTAATTTGCATATTTGTTTGATTAATTGTATCAGTGATATGACTTTAAACGGACAGGTAGAAACTGGTACCTTGTACGTTTAAGGTCTTGGTAAAATTTTCTTCTCCAGGGCCATTCAAAGTCATTGGTAGAAATTTTTACGCTCTTTTCAACTTTGAAAATTTAAAAAATATACCGTATATAAAAACAATTTTCGCAAATAAACGATATTTTCTTTAGAATTATTTGACAATTTCAAGATAGTTTTAATAAATTAACATTATTTTAGAAATTTTTCACTACGAGGCTGTCCGTTTAAGGCCGGTTAAAATTATTGGCTCCACCGTCAGGGTTGTCTGTTTAAAGTCATATCACTGTAACTAATATTCATGAAAAGTTCGGGAACTAATTTTTAGGTTTGAAAATGATGACCAAAAGTCAGTTTCAAAAATACTTCGAAATAAATTGGCACATAGCCTATGTGACATAGGGGTGTATAACAAAAGTCAAATTTGTGGCATATTTCTGTCCTTATAAAGCTTTGTCCTAAATGCGTGGCTGAGAAGGTAGACCTAGCGGACGTAATGTTTGAAAGGTTGGGGCGCTACTCTCCACATCGCTATGTCTGCGAGAGGCAAATGCTCATTGTCCAAGTTCAATCAACATTTTTCCCTCATACAAATCAAACAAAAAAAATAAAGAGAAAATTTTGGAAAATAATTTCAAACTACCCGTTAAGACTAGGGGCAGGCTCTGAGAGAAAATTGATGAATAAATGCATTCTTTTTCGCAACAAATTATGGATCTAAGTAGATTTACAAAATTTTGCTCAAATTTTTTTCGACTTCCGGTTTTCCAGAAATCTCGAATGGGCGGAAATATTTGTTTCCATTTTGCATAATTTTAGATAATTTTTAACGGTCGATATTTCAAAAAAAAACAATCCGATTTTAAAATGTATTTCCGTTCACTGTATCTACCTTGAAATTCCGGTATATCGACGATTATACTTGGACGTTCATTTCAATCGTGACGTCATAATTTCAGTTTCTCGGTCAAAATTCGGCCATCTAGACTGAAATTTCATAAAAATTGCGATGCTGTCAAAATTAATCAGCTTATTCTCTTTAAGACCCAGAAATATCAAAACGGCCGGAGCTATATCGAAAACTATCCCTGCTGCGCCTTTCTGGACAGGCGTCATGTTATGAAAGGCGCGTTTGTCCAGAAAGACGCAGCAGGGATAATTTTCGATATTTCGAGACACTATTTCCACAAAATGAGAGAAATTATGACGTCATGATTGATATGAACGTCCAAGTATAATCTTCGTTATTCACATTATCTGATGAAATAACTTTATTTCTGGCCTAATTTCTCAAATTAGGTCCCCATTTGACAAACGTCAGCATATTTTTGGGAAAAATATTTTTAAAAAGCACAAAATCATAAATTTTGAAATGTCAATGCAAAACTTGGGCTGCCTTTTCGAAATCAAACATGTAAATCTTTTAATATGGCAATTTCAAATACTGGCACAATATAGATTTGTTATACGAGGTTGTTTTCGATAAATGTCCCTTAAAAGCTGATTTCGCTTGCTATACTATATTTAACAATCAGAAATAATAAATTTGACATTTCCCGATAAACCTAAATTAAGTTTAAGGCGATTTAATGTGGAAAATAAAGATTATTTCTTATATTCAGGTCTCAAAGAGTTACAGCCTAATCACGAGCTTTAATTTAAAAAAATCCATGTTTTAAGTAAAAGCTCTCTACTGTACCTTAAAAATATTCATCTTATTAGATGACAGCCTTACCATATGCGTTAGTTAAAAATGTCAGAATTTCAAAATGAGATAGCAAACGAGGTAAATCAAATTTTTTTAGATATTCAGAAATCTCCCGTACTCAAGCATCCTATTCATGTTAATTTTTATGTTTTTGAGTTAAGATTAATTAGCTTATTCAGTTATTTTATATAACTTATATAATATGACCTTATATGACTGTATAAGCAGACTAGTCTCAAGTCATAACATAAAGAAATACTTTAAATAGGAAGCTGCGAGATTACTGAAATATACCTGAATAAACATCTCATTTTGAAATTCAAAACATTTCTAACTAACGCATATGATAAGGCTGTCATATAATAAGATGAATAATTTTAAGGTACAGTAGAGTTTTTACTAGAACGTGAACTTTTTGCATAAATAATACATACTGTACAGTATGTTACATACAGTATGTAATATTATGAGTCCCTTTCTTTTTTTAAAATCTAAACGTTTCAATTTAAAAACACGTAGGTTTAAAAATTTTAAATGACCAAAAATCGTGGTACATCTGATTTCAGCAAAATAGTAGAAAGGGGCAAAAAATAATCGTTCTGTCCTTCTAAACGTTTCGAGTGAAATACTCAGAATTTCCGCGTTCTGCTAGAGTAAATCATTTTTTCGAGATTGAATGGTCATAAAATTCTTAATTTCTAGATTAGAAAATTAAAATTGCGATTATTGAGTTTTAGGCAAAATTTCAAAAAACTATTTAGACGTTATAAAAAAAACGGTTTTGGAGACGGCATTATAAACTCTGGTCAATTTTAATCACGCATGTGCTAAAGCCAAAATAAGAAAATTGATAATTTGCTCTACCGCCACTTGTGGTCAAAATTATGAGTGCCCATCTTTTCGTCATACTAAATCATTTCAAAGAATACGATTTTTCGATTCAGCGCCATCTAAGAAAAATTATGTTTCGATTATTGCTTTACTTTGAGGGACGTTTGAAAGAGTCGAATTTGCTTCAACCACCCCCTTAATTAGTCATGAATTTAATATATCGTCAAACATACTTTATAATATATTGATCGTAAAATGACTTATTTTAAAAATGGTTCGATCTCGAAAAGTAATAAAAAGAGACTGCCGCGTCTACCGTCTCTGTTATAGGTTGTCAAATAATTGGGAGAAAAAGCTGAATCAGAAGAATTGAGAAATATTTTTTAATCATTCATTTTTTTCATGAATAAGTCACGTACAATACCTATTTTGGGGAGAAATTAGATGAAATCAAAATACGCTCAAAAGACGTTTAAATTTAAAAAATAATTTGATAAAAGTTATACGGAAAAAATTTGAAAAAAAGTTCGCTGTAAACCCCATATTATAAATTTTTGTGTGGTTTCTATTTTGCAACTAAAAATCGCGATCTAAAAAAAATTGAAATACCCACGCACAACGTATTTTTGATTTATTTCTAAAGCGTTTCCAAAATTATAAAATGAGGCGGTGGTAATTTTATCTAACATATTTCATTAAGCATGCAAATTTTTTTTGACGAACTTATCTTATTTAGATTTTAAATGTATTTGTTTTTAATTTGTCCTGAAACGTTTTGTAAGAATTTTTTTGATTTTCCATATGAGTGCTACCCTCTTAACTCAAAATAACCGTTAAAAAGCCGAAATAAATAAAATAACCTGGGAAAAAATTTCCCGGGAAGAAAAGTCCATTAGAGCGTAACGGCGCATAAAAAACGGGACAAAAAGGTCTGTAATGTCCTTATAGAAACTTACCGTTTAACCTGGTAGAAGGGTGGTTGCGGACACCAGGTGGTAGTTAAGGTGGTTCCCTTTGTATGTCCTAGTGCTCCTTTTCGTGTGGTCGTGAAATCTCACTTGCGCTCTCTCTCACTTAAGGGGGCACACACTCTCAAAATAGTCAATTTCCGTGGCGTCTCTCAACTCTCTCTGGCACACTCTGGCTTCAGCTCTATTCTACATCCAGCGGCGTTCGCAACCTTCAGGAGCTAGCGCGGACACCCGACCCCGATTCTCACCCGAACCACTCGATTCTCGACACCCATTGGACGGGACGCGGGGTTACGCGAAACGGCGCCAACACCCATTCGACCAGACACACCTACGCCAAGACCTCCTCGGGAGACGACAAACACATTATTGATCACATAAACTAACATGAGATTAGCTCAGGTGACATTCCATACGTCATTAATAAATTACAAAATAATATTAAACGACTCTATTTTCGTTAGGGATGTGAAAAATATCAAGTGTGAAATTTGAGTTTGTTTTTTGGAAGGACAAATATTGAAGATTTGGAAAGGGGGTCCTTGTAGAGAATTTTTCTGGACATTTCAAAAAACGCTCATCCAAGCCCGAAAAAGAAGAATTAAAAAAAAATATTTTTCAGAAATTCATATGTCTCGTAGAGAATTTTTCTGTTTATTAAAAA
>SCLH01000564.1:5496-17856 GCA_004367855.1 Oikopleura vanhoeffeni | reverse complement strand
TATTTTTTAAAGGTTATTTTTATCATTCTTGAGGTTGATTTACCCTAGAAACAAACTATTAGCCAAAATGATGTTTTTCTGAAAAATGCTAAATTTTTGATATGTTGCTCTCTAGCGGCACTTGTGGTCATTTTTGAAATTTTAAACGCCATTTTCGGTTTCCCTGATATCAATTTACCCAAGAAACGAAATTTCGTTGAAAATTGTTAACTTTGAAAAAATGCCAAAATTTTGATAAGTTGCTCTCTAGGGGCACTTGTGGTCATCTTTGAAATTTTTAAACGTCATTTTCGGTTTTCCTGATATCGATTTACCTTAGAAACGAATTTTAGTTGAAAATTGTTATCTCTGAAAAATTGCTAAAATTTTGATAAGTTGCTCTCCAGCGGCACTTGTGGTCATTTTTGAAATTTTTAAACGTCATTTTCGGTTTCCCTGATATCGATTTACCCTAGAAACGAAATTTCGTTGAAAATTGTTATCTTTGAAAAAATGCTAAAATTTTGAAAAGTTGCTCTCCAGCGGCACTTGTGGTCATTTTTGAAATTTTTAAAGGTCATTTTCGGTTTCCCTGATATCGATTTACCCTAGATACGAAAAATTGTTGAAATTGGGTATCTTTTCAAAAAATCGAGTCCCCAGCTGACGCGTCCCCTGTCATGACGGTCCCTACATATAGGCTACATTTTCCCGCTTATCCAATACATTCGGGCAGTTAAAACTGAAGTTCATATAGGAAGATAAATTTAATATGATTTTTGAAAATTTCATTAAAATATATATTCTACTGAAAAAATGTTATGTAACTAACAGTGTACTTTTTCGATTCTGAAAATTTCAACGGTAAAATTGGGCATGCTCACCGATAACCACTTCTCTTGTGACTTATTAAAATGTTGATTATTAAACCCATTTTTTAACTTGGCGTCCAAGTTATTTGTATGCAACTGCACTTGCATACTATGCACCAGCAAAAAAATATTTCTCCTTTTAAATAATCAACATTATATTTTGAATTGAAGTTTTTTTTTCGTCTTAGCCTTGTCCGTTTTTCGACACTTCCAAAATATCAATCTCATCCATTTTTCAGCAAAAATAGAAAAAAAGGTTCAGAATTTTGCACTTTCATGGTTCAACTTCGAATATTTTTAGGTTTTTCTAAAAGTTTTTTGTTAATTTTCGAAACTCATATTTTCAAATTTGTCTAATCAAATCTTTTTCAGAAGACACAAACCCCGAAGAACTTTTACTCCAGGCCTCTGCTTTGGATACCTTGGCAACTTTGGCTACCTCTGCTGGTGAAGGATTCGTCCCAATGGCTTCCCAGTCTTTACAATTAGCCGGTCAATTAGTGACTGGCGAGGCTGACCCAGATATCAGAAGAGCAGCACTTAACTTGTCTTGCTCAGTTGTTTCATTACCCAATGCACCAGCTGAAATGTTAGCTGTTGTACCCAGTATCTTGACTTGTTTAATGGAAACTCTCAAGGTATGCTGATAAAAATATGGAGGTGGTATCTTTTGCATCCTTTTTTTTCATTTTTAAATTGGATATTTTTTTCAATTTTTCGGACAAATTTTTTGTGTATTGATATGATGAATCTCATAGCAAATATGCGAGACAGTTTTATACCATTTTGCAGGACACAGATTTGATTTCAATTTAGCCTAGGCTAAAATAGATTTTCAAATTCTGACATTTGTTCTCGACAGAAAACGATTCTCAACTCTCAAAAATCGATTTTTTAGAAAAGAACGAAAAATTTGATACGAAAAACCAAAAATAGTGTGTTTGAAACAATTTTCAGAAAAATTCTTATCATTTTCGTTAACGAATCTACGGTATTTTTTAGGGCATGTTGTTTATTAAATTTTTATCAGAAACAATTTTCTAAGAAAAAACTTGTTCTTATGCATGTCTAGTTAATTATCCTGTAGTTTCCAGGCTTGAAACAAAAATATTGTGAATATAATTTATGGTGCCTCTTTATTAATTTCTAAATGCATTTATTTATAAATTACTATAGCGCAGCGCTAGTTTACAATTAGCGCTATTTACAATTATCAGAGCGCGAGTACAAACAGAAAAATTTTACATGGGCCGTATAAGGACTCCTCCAAAACGTCAGTAAAAAAATCGTCCAGATTTGATTTTCTTTAGTTTCTACAAAAAATCTGCTGTCATTTTTTTAAATTTTAATTATCAAATATTATTTTTTTAATTTTTTTTTCTAAATTACTTAAAAAATCTGCTGTCATTTTATTTGAATTTTAATAATCAAATATTAATTTTTTAATGTTTTTTTCTAAATTTCTTTAAAAATCTGCTGTCAATTTTTTAAACTTTAAAAATCTGCTACAGCTATGACATCATTTTTTATAAATTTTGATAATCAAATACAGGGGAGGGCAATAGCTCCGGCCCAATATTGCCGAATTTAACCTACGCAAAATCAACATTTTAAGCTAAAATAATTCCTGTTCCCATATTGCCGAAAGTGCCCTTTTGTGTGAACAGTAAAATACGCGAAAACACCAAATTGATGAAAGCACTAATTTGATGTTAAATTAAGAAATGGTATTCGCTCACTATTGCCGTTTTTTTTGAGATTTATATCTCAAGTTACTAAAGTATGCGTCATGAATGACGTCACTTACAGGATTATTTTTCCCACGTCTACTTTAGGGTTACTTCTCACAACAAATTTATCTGATTTTACTGTCTTGTATCCATTCTGCGCTGAGACAACTAAGTAATTTCGGCGAGCATCTCTACTTCAGATTTTCATTATCGATAACTCTGCACCTATGATCTAGCTACATAGTTTCACTTTTTGTTGATGAATTCTATTATAGCGATGTAGATCCACCTTGATGTACTCATGAGTAAAAAATTAGATCGCATGACTAAATGCCTCTGATTACATAATTAACATATTTCCGCTAAGTGTATTTCATTAGGAAAGATGATTTTGATTTCGAACTTTAATAATTATCAAATGAGTATTCGATGTAAAAGATTCTTTTATATAGGAGGAAATATCTACCAAGCATTATTAGAAACGATTTCACGACAATACATAATTATTGTCTCTCTCCTCTATATAACTTTTGTTTTAACTTAGTGTATTTATTATTTAGAAATATCTAAAATGATGGAATAAATATATGCACACAGGTGAAAATGGTACGATCCTACTTTAACTTTTATTATCTCGTTTGTGGGATTGTTCGATGATTTTATATTTAAATATCAGTGAAAGGTCCCTAATTCATTATAGTTACACAAGTTTGTACATGTTGTGTGACGTTTTCGGTTTATATTGGCCATAATCATACTATCTACGATAAGTCAAATGTATTTTTATTCATTAATACCTCCATGATTTCGAGAGAGAGACTTTTATTCGCGCAGCGCGCAAGAGTATTATCTAATATACCTGAAATTATTTCTGCTTTTATATAGCAGTGTGCAGCACATACGTATAAGAGAGTCGACACTACAGAGTGTGACATACAATATTATTAAACTATTTATTCAATAGCATGGATTTACACTCACGAATTTATCAGTGCTCGCACAGCAGTTTGTCAGAGTTATAATTGAAATCTTAAAAACTGAGTAAATATTTCATTACCTTCAGTTTTTCAGTTATATCATGTCGAATTTTATGAAATATTATGAAAATGTTCCGCACAAATCATGTCCAAATTTTCAATTTGGTGTTTTCGAATCTTAATAAAAAATCAGGTGAATCAATTATTTATTTTTTGTATCTATTAAAATATCCGTATGTCAACTAATGAGTGGTCGCGCGGATTTTCATTTCTAAACTACTCCGGTGAAATTTTTAACACTCGGCTAAACCACTCGTTATGCTAAAAAAAATTCCAAAATAAATCGGTGTAATAGGCGCCATTTATTAGATAGTAAGAACATTTTTAATATCAAAACGAAATTGAAGGATCAATTTTTATCTCAAAAAAAGTTGTTTTCTTCTCTTTTTTTGCCATTTTTGACCATTTTTCATGGAAAAAAACTTTATATCAAGAAAATTTTTAATACGCAAACATAGAAACCAGACTTTTTAGCGCATTACACCGACATGTCTGAAGTTTATAATATCGCTTCAAAAAAAATTATATTTCGGTCGGGTTCTTGGAAATGGAGTTCCACAATGAAAATAAGGTTTTAAATATTTTCACTATACTTAGTAGTTTAGTTATGTTAAGAATTAAAAATATAACGTTTGCAAGAATGGACACTTTTATTGAAGATAAAAAGTAAAAAATAAATTTTCACATTTTTTTCTTTCATTTATCGCTCTGAAAAAATGTACCAATCTGCGGGATCGATTCCACCCCCTTAATCAACTTTTAGTTGAGTGCGTTTGATGCAGAATTACATTCTACGCCATTTTGGTGATTTTCAGTATATCACAACCTATCGTGAACTCCTTATAAAATTGAAAAAATTGTTTGACATATGACGTCATTCTCCAACGCCTACGTGCTTTTCATTTTTTGAACGAAAAAATTTATTTCTGTTCTCATATTGCCGAATTGCCAATATTGCCGAATTTTTTTGCCAAAAAATTTTTATGTTTTTTTTCAAAATTTCATAAAAAAATTCTGGAGTGCATTTTTTGGGTGACTTAGAGGGGGCCCAAAATATTCAAATAATACACCAATCAAAATGGGTTATATCTAGGGTGCGCAGCGGGAACCCTACAGACTGAACTATACAGATATTTTTTTCCGTTTTGGTCTCATTATTTTAATTTAAAAATTAGAATTTGACCGCTGCGCACTCTAGTTATATCAAATTGAGAGCTTGTGATTGGTTGCATTATTCGCATATTTGGGGCACTTTAAGGGGGTACTCAACGGTTTTTTAATTCAGGTTTGGGACTGCACCAAATAGCCTCAGGAAGGCCACAAAAATCATTTCTGCTCTTATCATAAAACAAAATTTCGAGATTTTTCTCAAAATTTTCGAGTTTTTTCAGATTTTTCCTAAGTATTTTTTTGGGAACAATTACATAAACGTCAATTTTAATGGAAAATTCTAAAAATAAGTAAAAGTGAGTAGCAACTTTTTACTTCAGTTTTGCAGTAGCTTCAATTTGAGGGTACTTTCGGTACAATCGGATGAAAATAAATTTCTAGAAACTCCAAAAATTGACTTCCGGTTGAACTAAAATGCAATTTTCTATTAATAGGAGCGATGTTTAAAAAAAAGTTTTCCACTGGAAATTGAGAAGACATGTTTGCACGTATTATATAAAATTTAAAAAAAAATGTATCGAATCGTTTTCGAGAAAATTTCGTTGGGAAAAAAAAAATTTTACATTTTATTGTTCTAGAATATAAGGGCATCAAAATTTCAACCTCATGTAAGCAGATTTTTTGTTCAGTGACTATGCGCTTTAATTTGATGGTCACTTTCAGCTCATACGATGAATCTAGAATCATGAAATTGACTTCGGCTGAATTAATCCATATTATGTAATATCTAAAAATAATAATAAATATTTAAATTTTTAAAAAATAATAACCATTTACAATTATGCAATTTTCTATAATTAGGGAGCGGTTAAAAAAGTTCACTAGAATTGAGAGTACATGTTTCTCCTAAATACCAAATTTAAAAAAATTGTATCGAATCTGAGCTACAAATTCTAAATATCATGAATTTCAGTTTTTATTATATCTAGACAAGTCCGATCGAAATTTTCGCAAACATGTCCGATAAAATGTCAACTCCGTAATTGTTATTCTTTACAAAGTGTAATCATTTCCATTAAGCCGTTTCCGAGATAAAAACATTGAGTCAAAATCAGTGTTCTTGACTCTACTCCCACTTGGTGCCTGTGGGTGCTCAAATAAACTCTGTTTTTACTTTTGGTTCGGAAGCAAAAGGATAGATCTTCCATTTACGCTTTTCAGAATTTCTATAACTTGTTCCGTTTCGTTGTGAGCCCCGATCTAAAATGTCAAAAACCGTTGAGTACCTCCTTAAGTCACCCACTTTTTTAAAAACCACGAATTCAATGTTTTCTTTATGTTTGTCAAGATTTCAGTGGCCATTTTCTTTTCAAATTTCTATAATTAAATCTTTGACTTATCTCTAATTTTTTTTGTAAGAGTAACGAAGGAATCGGTGTTCGATTTGTTGGAGACGTTGATGAAACTGACCCATCTGGTGCCTCTACAGCATTTGACGCAATCGATGATTTGGATGATTCAGTTGATATTGAAGGAGAAGAAGATGGTGAAGAAATTGAACATTTCACTGTTGAAAATAGTTATTTAGAAGAAAAGCATACAGCACTTTCCAGTTTGATTAGAATGGCACAGAAAATTCCACAGCACATCGCCTGTAAAAGGTACACAATTTATTATTTACATAGTCCGGCATACCTACTGTAATGTGCGTCTAAAAGGACGATATGAACAAAATATGGCCATAACCTACGCTGTTTGTATTTTAGTCCGTCCCTCTAAGGACAATTTTGGGAAAAACCCCAGAATATATATTTTGAGAAAATATCTTATAAATGATAAAAATCTTTATAAATCCCTTTTTTTCACAAAAATTTCTAAAAACATCTGTTTTTCAGAAAATTTTGACTGAAAGTTTAAAAAAATTCGTGATTATTTTTGGGAAAACTTTTTTTGGATAAAAATAAATTTCGTGATCGTTCTAAAATAATAAGAAGGGTTTTCTTCTCAAAAAAAATAACCCAAAAATTCAGTGAGGAATTGTACAACGAATGTAAGGGTTTGACCGATTTTATAAACGAAGATATTCGAAAGTTTGCCTGTGCTGCATTAATCCACCTTGGTCATGCTATTTATAAAGTAACAAATAATCTTGCGCCTCTAAATGAAGCCGTCGAAAAGGGAGTTGAAATGTGTCTACAAGACAATGATTACGGAGTTGCTCTTCTTATTATGGCGGAGATTGCCGATTTACTTGATGAATATAAAAGGCCAATTTTTACTGAAAAACTGATTGAAGTTGTAAAAATGACAATGCAAGGAGAATTAATCTGCATGATTGGAAAGGGGACATATTAATTCAAAATTTTAAAATAGAAATAGCCCCAGTTTTCGAAAAAAATTTTACATAACCGTCTGTTTACCACAATTTTTTTTGTCAAATTTGTAGTGGGCTACCACAAATTGCCCGTGTTTTTGGAAAATTTTATATATTACCGTCTACCACATTTTTTTTCTACAATTAACCCCCAGTTACGAGAGATTTGTTAAGGGGTGGCATTAACCCGGCAGATTGAAGTCAATATAACTCACGAAAGTAAATTAGGTTAGTTTATTTTTGTGGCTTATTACGTTATGCTCAACAGAAATATATATGATCCAGCTCATTAAAATAATTTTTTATCTAATTTTAGGAAAGATTTGAGCTTAATTTTCATTTTTGAAATCGCTAAAAATTTGAAAAAAATCAAAGCATTATGAAATTCTCCGCATTTTTTGTCCAAATTTTATTCTGTTTTGATAACTGAAATCTGTGGTAAAAACCAAAAAATAGCACTTTAACTTTTTCATGGATTCCTACATATTTTCTGACCGCTGTTTGAAAATTTTTTATCGACTTTTAAGAACAATTAAATTGCCGTTCGTCAACTAATCGGTATCCGCGATTATCATTTTGAAACTGTTGATGAAATTTTTAACACTTGACTGTACACCGATAAGTGCATTCGCAGTAAATTTTTTGAAATTTTATGGTTGTGAAAAATTCCCAAAAATTGTGGGTGTAGAAGGCGTCATTTCTTTTGATAGGACATTTTTTAATATCAAAACGCAATTTAAGGTTAATTTTCATCTCATAAAAAGTTGTTTTTCTCTACTTTTTGCCAATTTTTACCCTTTTTCATGGAAATTTTTTTTTGATATTTAAGAAATATTCGAATGTGCAGAATTTTTAAGGGACTTTTTGGCGAAGTACACCCGAAAATAAATGAAGTTTATTAATATCGTCTTAAAAAAAATTCTATAGTCGGGTTAAGTTGGAAATGGATGTACAGTGAAAAGAGGTTTTTTATATTTTTACCTATACNAACGTTTGTAAGAATGAACACTTTTATTGAAGATAAAAAATTAATTTCCACATTTGTTTTTCTTTCAAATATTGCTCTGAAAAAATGTACCAATCTGCTGGACTAATGCCACCCCCTTAAAGAGCATGTTAAAGATATATTTTTTATCATAAAATTGCCTCAAAACGCCAACAAATTCTGAACAAATTTTTGAAACTACAAAAAAATTTTGAGAAAATTTTAAAAGTCAAATTTTCTAATATCGATTACGAGACTTCCTGGTCGTTTTTTACTAGATTTTTAGCCAACATTTTTATATAATTCAGCTTTTGAAAACAACCCATCTTATTACATTCTTAGATAGCTCAAACTGAGCACAAATATCTTGTGAATAATAAAATAAAAAAGGTCCGAATCCGACCATTGTTTCCATTTTTTTTAAGAAAAACTAATAATTAAACAATTTCAGTAATCTCAGAAAAACATATATCGTAAAAGAAATTGGTCCGATAGACCAATTTTTTATTTTGTTATTCACAAGATATTTGTGCACATTTTGAGCTATCTAAGAATGTAATCGGATGAGTTGTTTTCAAAAGCCGAATTATATAAAAAAACGATATGACACCGTAATCGATATGACACCGATGAGGGACATCAAATAAGTATTATGTAATATGACCCCAAAATTTTAATTTTTGAAAATAAATATATGTGCTGATATGTTTTACAGAGGAAGACGATGAAGATGACGATTCCGGCGTCAAAATGGACGAGGAAGCCTCTGAAGTCGAAAGAGAATTATTAGATGGCGCTGGAGAACTCCTTACCGCCACCGCTCGTGTTGACTCCGCTGGAGTTGTCCAAAACGGTCTAGCAGACATTCTCCAAGCCAGTGTGATCTTGATGAAAAAACCCGATCCAGGCAGCAAAGCATGTGCTCTCGGAATCCTTGCCGATCTTTTCGATACAATTGGATCGAATTCGGCAGAAGGATTTATTAAGCAATTGCTCCCAGCATATATGCAATTTACAAATTCGGAAGATGATAATATTAGAAATAATGCAACTTATGGGATCGGAGTTCTCATTTCAACTGGTGGACAGACTGGAATTTCAATGATTGAAACTGCTATTAAATCTTTACCAACAGAAGAGTCTAAAAACATGCAAATTAGAGTAAGTGCTTATTTTATTATTATTTACAGTTGTCAAGCATTATATATAAAAATAACCGTCGCGGGGACAACTCGCTGTTTCTTTAAAAAGACTCATTTTTAGATAAACTAAAACAATCATTTTCACAAGCACAAATTATTAGTACTGATATTGACATATTAAAATTTGGTTAATTTTGATAAAAATGCGTAGGCTGAAAATGCTTTGTTTATAGAAAAGACTTATTTTAATCATTAAATAACCATCAAAAATTTGAATATTTATTTTAAGGTCATTGATTATTTATCAGTCTTGTCTGATATGAGTAGGCAGCGCACCGGGCAAAAAATGTAAAGTTTAAACGACGCAAATATTTTTTAGGGGAATTTTTACCGGTAAAAATGGCGGTCAAAACTTTGAATTGACGTTTTGAGTGTGGGCGCGTCTTGCGCAAGGGATACATCTTGAGGCTCTTGAAATTCTACACATTATTGTCAAATTATAAAAACTAATCCAATTTGAAGTCAAAATAAACGGTTTCCTATCGATCCCTATAGAGTATTGTTTGACCACCCTGGAGGCTCAAAAAAAATTTTGTATCGAAAATTATACTTGCGCGTTATTTTTTACTTACACGTGACAACTGTGACTGGTGACCAATGAGTGGGTCGCCCGGTGAAGAATCGTGTGATGTGATCGGTCACAGTTATCACGTGTGAGTGAAAAATAACGCACAAGTATAATTTTCGATATCATTGGGATCATCTTATTTGGTGATGATAACCCCCCCCTAAAGTCGAAGAACACTCATTAAAACTTTCAGTTGTGCAATTGGGCTTCCCGGTGCGCACCCTACTCATATCATATAAGTTTAAAATTGTATTGCCATGAACTGACTTGCTTTTACCGTTATAACCGGAAATTTCGTTATTATTAATAATAATTTATTATCTTGATTTCGTAAGCTTTTTATAAAATTATTGTAATTATATATTTATGGTGCCTATTTTCAAAGTGTACATTTCAGGACAATGTGACCGGTGCTTTGGCCCGAATGATTCTGGTTGCAGGTGCCGAAGCCCGCTCAAACTTTTCTGCCCAATTCCTGAAACGTCTCCCGCTAACTGAGGACCATGCCGAGTGGCGAATCACATTAACCCTTGTCGAGACATATATCCAAGAGGGTAATCAAGCTTTTATCTCCGCTTTACCAGAGCTGGCTGGACACTGTCTCAACTCGGTAAATCACCTAAACGTTGAAATCCCTACTGATAAAAGGACCTTGATTAAAATTGGACAATTTGCCCAAAAGATACATAGTAACAACGCTCAGTTATTTGCAGAACTCAAGGAGAAAACACCGGAAAAAGTTTGGACCAAGCTCCAAAAAGCAAACGCTAAATAAATCGGAAAATATTCCCGTTTTAGGTAGAATAAAAAAAATATGGATACTTGTAGTAAAATTTAGAAAAATGTCCTTTTTGATATGAATAAAATTGGAGTATATAATTTTGGGCGGCGGTATTTTTCGCTCACCAAAACAATTTCATGAAAACTACCCTTTTTAAAAAAAAATTTGGTATGCAAAAAATAATACCACTGCCATTTTTTGCCTATCTTTTGCTATGAAAAGTTTGAAGGCGCGAAAAGTCTGCTAATTAAAAGAAGAAAATCGTATTTCGAACGAATACAAATTTTGGATTAATTTTTATAGCATGAACCATATTTTTTTTTCAAAAATGAAATATTTCGAAAATTTGTATTTTAATTGTACTGTTGATTTCCGCATACGCACTTTTAAAAGCGAAATAAAGGCATTAAAAATAACCAAAAACGTATACTGCAAAATATACCATAAAATATTACCGCGAAATGTAACTGTTTATTTATTGAATCAAGAATCGACCTGTTAAATTGCATCGTTGCAATTATATGGAGACAAATTAAAATCGATTTTCGTTGACCTATATCACCGCAAAAATGCAAAGTTTCAATTTTGTGGTGAAATTTAACTATTTATTTTTTTCTAATGAGCAATCAGTTGCATTTGGTCGAGAATTTTTATAATAACATTTTTTAGTGTTGCATTTTTATAAATTTTACTATCAATCCAAATTATAGGATTTTTTGCTCTTTATAAAGTCGATGACCATGTCACCCTTTTAACTAGTCCACTTATTTAAATTTCTTCATTATTTTAACAATACCCTGTCACAAAAAAAATCGTAGGCACTTTGTAATATGACACCAAAAGGCTTTCTTATTATGCTTGATATACTGTGCTAAAACGTGAACCCTTTTGAGTGACTTCACACGTCAGAATTAACAGTTACCCCGTTTCCGTTCACTTGATATAAATAAACGTGGATGTCTGGAAATTTTAGTTTTATTATTATTGCAGATTTCAGGGAAAAATTATTAGATTTAATATATTCATTACTATGGGTTTTGTCCAAGCGGACAAAACCCACACATTTTTTATGAAAACCCGTAATAAAGTCGGTGTAGGTAGCCATAAAAATGTAGCGGACAAAGTGAGATTTTCAGGCCTGTGCGCTTGGACAAAACCCACTGAAGTAATTTACTGTGAAAAAATCATTATCATGGAACTTTGAGGGAGTAATAATTTTAGATTTTCTTTTCTCCTTAACTTTTGTGTTAACAAATCTCAGGTCGTAAAAATACAAGTCTTGATTAATTTTGATAACATAAACCAACCGGTTCACATGCAAATACATTAGACAGGACGTTACGTCATTGACGTAGGTTTGTATTTTAATTGTACTCCTGATTTCCGATTAGGCAACTTTCATACACCCTGAGTTAAAAGTACAGTAGAGACCAAAATTGATTCGTTGTACTCAATCCGATAAAGCCACTTTCAGAGCTCTAAGGGGGTGGTGTGGGTGAATTTTTACATTTTCAAATTGAGAATGATGGAGATGCTTTTCTTTTAAAACGGATGAATAATTACAGTAGATGTTTGTTTACTCCGGAAATGGCAACTTGTTGTGAAGCCAATTCCCGCCAATTAAAAATGGTAACTAGGCCCATTATTTTTTTGAATCCGCGCTATCGACGATAACTCGGCTTTCAAAATATAATCCACCTACAGTTACCATGTTTTATTGGC
>SCLH01000563.1:1004651-1015857 GCA_004367855.1 Oikopleura vanhoeffeni | reverse complement strand
AATTTTATTTAAAATTAAACGCAGCAAATTACATTTCCTTTATCACTTTTTGGTTAGAATGCGTAGCCAAAGAGAATTTTCTTTCGTCGGAAAGGATCGAGATTAATCATGCGGGGGTGAGAAAGTGGGATTGTGTGAGAAAGTGGGGGTGATCACGCCATGTGTGAGTAGGTTGATTGAGGGGAAGTATTGTTAGGGTTGAACTCGGGGCTCTCTGCGCCCCCTTCGGCAAACGCTACACAAAAAAATAATCGCAAATTCCCTATCTATTTCAGGCTTAATATTGCAGTCACAGTATTCCCATTTTCATACGTAAAAATAAAAAATAATCCATTTTTGTGAAGATAAAAGTTTTTTATAACTTTTTTGCAATACAAAATTAATTTGTTTTACAACGTTCCGTATATATTTTTATTTATCATTAGGTATTAATGAAAAACAGAACGAAAATTTAGACGGATAAGTTGAAACGAAAAATAATTTGGTACAAAACGGGCTATCCAGATTGCAAAAGTTTTTAATATAAAATTAAAGTTAGTAATTACCAAAAAAATTTTAAAATTTGAAAGTTAATAATTATGAACTTAAAATCGTCATTAATAATAAAAAAAAAAGCAAGAAATCGAAAAACCACGAAAATTTTTGGAAAATCTTTTAATAATTAGGTCGGTACTACCGACTCGGTAGTACACTTTTTTATCACCTAAAATTAATTTGGAGCATTTTCAAAGTCCCAAAGACCTCATAAAACCAGCGACCAGTACCCCCTTAAGGGAGTGGGTGTCGCAAATTTGAACCTCTTCCGGGGCCATTTCCTGCCAAACTAGCAAAAGTGATATTCCAAAAACATTTGTCACTAACAGAACCAAATTTCGCGGTTATTTTGAATTTAACAGTTATCTGATACAATCTCACCTACGCCGACACCTACGCTTTTGAAAAGCTTCTTAAAAAAAACGCAGTTCGTCTTTTCTCTTTCAATTTTCACCATTTTTTATTATTTTTTTGTGTCAGGCTCCGGAGAAGCCTTACAAATAATGCAAAGCGCTTTTGTTTAAAATTTTGCTTTCAGCGGACAAAAACGCGAAAAAAAAAATTAAAATTTGAAATGGTCAGTTTGGGAGGCTCAGGCAAAAGCTATCTCCTCCACCAGTTTAAGAGATACAGGTTCGACTAATACTGAATCTGAAAGCACAAGACTTGTTTGACAATCAATTCGAAAGTTTTTTTGAAATTTTGCTTCGGCGTCTCTTGGGGGCCATGTCAACTTTTCATTTTTAGCCAAATNGTTTGAAATGGTCAGTTTGGGAGGCTTAGGCAATAGGTATCTCCTCAACAAGTTTAGAAGATACAGTTTCGGCTCATACTGAATCTAAAAGCACAAGACTTGTTTAACAATCCATTAGAGAGTTTTTCTTTAAATTTTGATTCGGCGTCTCTTGGGGGCCATGTCAACTTTTTATTTTTAGCCTAAATTTTTGACAAAATTTAGAAACCAGAAAAAATGCTTCAAAATAATTTTTTTCGTAAATACAAACACTTTTAAGGATTTTGGTGCAATTAAATCGTTATTTTAATCGTTTTGAAAGTTTTAAAAAAAAAATAGCATCAATTCCAAAAACATAGTCATAAATTTTCGAAGTAGTTTCAAAATAAAAATAAAATTCGGTTGTCTTCTTTTCCGAGTCCAGTTTCGTGAAAATCCGATCCCTTTCAACCCCCACCTGCACGAGCGTGTTTCAGAACACAGAGACCAAAAATATTTGAGGAAGTGTCATTTTGGCCGGCGGAATATCGGAACAGACCCCCGATAGTTCCCCTTATTTCAATTTTCAAGAATTTTGGTGAGTTCTAGAAATTTCTAATCAGACCGGAAATGCATTATTTGGATGCAATTTTTTGTTTAATGCAGTTAAAACAGTACTGGAAGAAGATAATGATCTACAAGGTAGCAAATTTTATTGCGAAAACGGCCCTTATTCTGAAAAATTGAGTAAATGGAGTTTTGTATGCTCAAAATCGAAGTCACTGCTCTGAATGGGCGTTTTAAAAAGTCAGTTTCTGACCATTAGATGGCCAAAACTTTTGTTGTGCCCAGAATCGTTTTTTCTGGGTCAACAACCTCCGTGAGGTCAAAGAATTTTNGACAATTTTGCTTCGGCGTCTATTGGGGGCCCATTCAACTTTCATTTAGCCAAATTGTTGAAATGGGTCAGTTTGGGAGCTTAGGCAATGGTATCTCCTCAACAAGTTTATTAGACGATCAGTTCGGCTCTATACTGGATTCTAAAGACAAGACTTAGTTTAAACCAATCCATTAGCGAGAGTTTTTCTTTAATTTTGATTCTGGCCGTCTACTTGGCCATGGTCAACTTTTTTTTAGCGAGCCTATTTTTGACAAAATTTAGAAACCAGAAAATGCTTTCAAATTAATTTTTTTTCGATTAAATACACACTTTTTAAGATTGGCTTGCAATTAAGATCGTTCATTTTAATCGTTTGAAAGTTAAAAAAAATAGCATCCAATTCCAAAAACATAGTCAGTAATTTTCGAAGTAGTTTCCAAATAAAAATAAAAATCTCGGTTGTCTTCTTTTCCGAGTCCAGTTTCGTGAAAATCCGAATCCCTTTTCAACCCCCACCTGCACGAGCGTGTTTCAGAACACGAGGACCAAATTTTGAGGAGTGTCATTTGGGCCGGCGGAATATCGGAACCGACCCCCGATAGGTCCCTTATTTCAATTTTCACAAGATTTGGTGTAAGTCTAGGAATTTCTTAATTTCAGACCGGAATGCATTATATTGAGATGCAATTTTTTGTTTTGCAGCTTAAACAGTACTGGGAAGAAGATAATTGATCCTTACAAGGTAGCATAATTTTATTGCGACTCAACGGCCTTTATTTTCTGGAAAATTGAAGGTAAATGGAGTTTTGTATGCTCGAAATCGAAGTCACTGCTCTGAATGGCGTTTTAAAAACATTGCTCCTTCGGTTTCCTTGCGACCATTAGATTGGCCAAGATTTTTGGTGTGCCAGAATTCAGTTTTTTGCTGGGTCAACAACCTCCGTCGGAGGTCAAAAGAATTTTTATGCAGTTACCTACTAGCTAGCGTTGGTCTTTCCTCTTCGTTAGTTTTACCGGCTGCGTCCCCTAACTGATGGAGTGTTGTTCTGTGAATATACCCTCTCCGGCAGGGGGGATGTACAACGCATGGATTCTGGACATCCGCTGCCAGTTGGAGGTTAATGGTATTGGAGAAGGTATCTTGGTAAGTTATAAAGATTTATTTCATTTTTATTTTTTATGATTAGTTCATAATTATAACTTTTAATTTATTTTTTTGGTAAATTATTAAATTTTTTGGCCAATAGTCTATTTATTTATAAACTTTTATCTTCACAAAATGAATTATTTTTTATTTTTTATCTGTGAACTGTCTGTTTGACTGTCATATTTAAGCCTGAAATAGGTAATAATGCAATTGCGATTATTGTTTTGCTGTTAGCGTTTTTCCATAGGTACGGGCGTCAGTCTCTTGCGCGCGCAGAGAACCCTGAGGTAAACCCTAACCCAACTTCTCTCTAATCAACCTACTCACCACATGGGTGACTGTACAGCAGTCCGGTGAGTCAGCTCAACAATCCCCCTTTCTCACTCCCGCATGTTTATCTCGATCGTTTCCGCGCGACGAAGAAAATCTCTTTGGCTACCACTTCTAACCCAAAAAGTGATAAAGGCGAATGTATATTTTGCTGCGTTTTTTAAGATAAACTTTTATTAAAAAGATAGTTTCCAAAATTAGATTTAATTCAACCAGAAAGTGGCCTACGGTACCTGATATAATATTATCCTGTTTAAAACAAGACGATTTCTTTGTTAGTAAGTAAAACTTAATAACTGTTAATTTATCCAATCAGGAAGGCCCTATACGAGTAACGCAATTTGCTTCTTAATTTCCCAGTGACGTCTTATTCTGCAATTATTTTTGTTAGAGCTGAATGGCGCCCTCCAACTCAGAATTCTACCAATGGGCTATCGTGCGGCGGTGAGCCCCCAACAATGATGTCTCTGTCGGCAAAATCTGAATATAAGTGGAATAATGGAAGTTAAAGTGAACTGTGTGCTCCCCAGATCAAAAAACATCTCTTTTTCGTGACCTGAACCCTGAGAGAAACCTGGGTTGAGTTGTGAAGAGAAAAAATGGCAAAAAGTGACCGCAGGGCCTTCTAATCGATACGGTATAGGCTATACCCGTCATGTTCAAATCATTTAATATTCTGTTGAGCGTATTATACGCTGCGTAAGTCAATTAGGTCATATTAGGTCAAAAATATGATAATATAGATTCGAACTGAAAAAAAATGTCTTTTACAGACAAAAATTATTTTTGGATTCCGAAAATAATTTTATAAACCGGGCTGATGAGAAGAAGAATAATAGATGATTTTTATTTAATTCGAGATGCTGTATAAATCGATTTTCACCATGACAGACCTATTAGGACCATCGATTTTCGCGTACATTAATGCAAACTTAAGTTATTTTTATCTATAGATTTATTTCAAGATTTGACAATGAATTTTGAGTTGAAATGCTCTAATTATCTATATCTTTCGAATTTATACTTTGACAATTAATGCATTGAAATGAATTGAGGTTTTTCTTTTAGGTCAGAAATTATTTATAATTGTCATTTAAGTTAATTTCACGTTTTTAATTTTACGTTTTTCAAAAAATCTTTTAGTTAGCTTTTTTTTCAATTTGCAATCAAATCCTGTTTCGTATTTTAAGGTCATTATATACCGAGTACGTATGAAGTAATCATTTTCTGCTTACTCATTAAGCATTATTTTTTAGTACTTACTGTCTTTAACTAACTTAAAAACATACTTAATCTTACCATAAGGATTTTTCGACTTAATAAACTTTCATTTTCGGCATTTTATAGTGGAGGAAAAAATATTTTTTTTCTGATTAGTAGATCTCCATTAGTACTAAAAAAAGTTAAATATACTTAATGTGTTTTGAAATCGCAAAAAATGAATTAACCTCATTAAAGTATCAGTATAATGAACTGGCTTCCCGTGATGTCCAAAAAAAGCGTCTCTTTTAAAATTTGAAATGGCCCGCGGGCTGCGTAGTGTCTTAAACAGCGTCCCCTTACATTTGAAAATGGGCGTAATGCTTCCAAAGAGCTCTATAGTGCCTGAATACGGTGTGTGATCCAATAGAACGGCTCCCGAGAACATCGCCGTGCGATCTTCATAGAACATGCGGGCCTGGCTCTCCTCAATATATTAGTAACGATCTCGGTCTGCTGCGTTAGTCTTTTGATCTCGCTCTACTTGTTCTCTCTCTATGCGGAGTGTCGACCGTCTATAGAGTGGTTTGCTGTGCCGCGCGAGTCCGACTCTGCGCCCTCTTCCTCACGACAATGCGTGATACATCATTCGTCATCTGTCTTAGTTCTGCTCCTCTTTATCTAACGCCAAGATGCACATTAGACCTTCTCTCCGGCTAGTATCGAGTAAAATATTCCGCCTGGTGCGTTTGCCCTATCTGACCTCGTCTCCCTGGCGCTCACTAGGTCAGTCCGCTCTTCGAGTGCCGCAGTTTGTCGATAAGAGTTCGATTCACACTTGTCTACACATTTCAGACCTTCAGTTTTATAGCCTACGCTTTCTCACATCGATGACATCCCCTTAAACCGCTTGTCCCTATTATAATTCGTTCTCCACTGTGTACACTTTCGGGCCCTCAGTATATATAATGCGCAAAATTAACATAAACAGTACACACAATGTATAAAGTTCAAAGAGTTTTTTCTTTTGCATACATAATCAGTAACTCTTAATGAGAGGTTAATCATTTTCTACTTAAACATCATTAAGTACGGTTTTTTTGGAAATTAATGATCTTTAAAACTTAAATCCAGGCTTTATCTCCATTAAGTATTTTTGGACTTAAATATATTTCTTTTCACTATTTAATGGAAAAAAAGTATTTTTTTGTTATTAAATAGAAAATATTCAATGAGAAAAAAGTATTTTTTTTCGTAATTAATATAAATAATTTTGTTTTGTACGTTATCAAAAATTTTCTATTTGTATTCATTGAAATGATGCCTTTTCCAAGCTTTTCAGACATGGGCACTGGCCGTTTTGGCTTGATTAGCACTCCTCCTTTACATTTTCAGCGTTCATAAATGTTCGTTTGATTATTTGTGTACACTTTCAGGCCGTTACTATATAATGCGCAAGCAAATAATGCTTAATTGATCTTTATTTATTTTTGTGTACTTAATGATAATTAAGTCCGCCCTCTGGGCAGACTTAATTAACATTAAGTACACAAAAATAATTCATTAAGCATTATTCTACTTTTGCAATCATTAAGTCGTCTGGGGTCGATTCATGTGGGAAATAGGATTTTTGCCCAGTATGACATATTTTTTTGCGTACTATGACTTAATCAAATTAATTCTTGGGTAAAACGTGAAATTTCTGAGTATCTTGAAATTGTTATTTTATTTAAATTTAAATTTTTGAATAAAATGAAAGCCGCTTTTCAAGGCAAATCATTTGAAAAAATTATAGAACGAAAAACTTGAACAAAAAAATATTTTGACATAGGTGTCTCATAAAGCAAGTTTTCATCAATTGTTATTTCTGAAATCATCATATTTAGTGTACACAAATATTGACTGTGTACACTAAGGGCGTGGCAAAAAAAACTTTTACAAAAAAGACTATTGTAGAGTTATAAGCAAAGGGCTATAGATAGCGTGACCACCATTAACAACCATGAGGTAACTTTTGTATTTCTTCAAACTTAATATTATTTTCAAAAATGGCTCACCCTTCAAGGATTAAAGCTCAAATAAAAGATGTCTATTATTTTATTTTTTCCTAAAAATATATCGTCTTGGTTTTTAGCATTTCAATCAAAAATTTCTGAATTCAAAGTATTGTTTTCGGGAACAATAAAACGCAACAATCAAGGTATCGATTGTAACAGCTGTCAACAAACTCATCAACAATTTAATCTTTTCAGGCTCGAAAAGGTTTAACTAAAAATACAGGGAGGAGTAAGGCTTTTGCGAGAAAACCTAAAAAACAGCCACGGGGGAGTTCTGGGTGCTGGATAATCCAGCTTGGATTGCTTGCACAGATAAACTTTCTTTGATCGATAAATAAGACGAACAAATATCATTTCTTTGTAAAAACGGTCTGAGAAATCGATTGCAACTTATAAAAATTCGTCATCTGGACCCCTCAGTTTATTTATAGACTTTTATGTAGACTCAGCCAATTATTAGCTGCTGGAGAAAAAATTTAGGTCACGAAAATCAATTTCGTAAAAATCGTTACAGCTTTGTGACGAATTCACAAAAAAATCACGAACATAATACTTATAAAAAGGGTTTGTGAAACAATATTTCTTTCATTTTTTTGTTTAAGTATCCCTATCAAAAGTTATACCGTAGGTAGACCGTTCAAAAGTAGTGGAAAATACCAAGAAAATTGCTGTGTTAGCACCCAGAACCCTCTTAAAAACGTTTTTTCGCTATTATGGAAATTCATAATGTTTGCTAGGAAATTTTTACTGAAATTTAGTTTTCAACGTTATTTCTGAGCAAATCAAAACAAATCATAAATAGCCTGGAAGTTATAAGATAACAGATTTATTAAAATTAAACAAAAAATTCATAAAAAGCAAATTAATTCACGATCATAAATAATTAACACAATTAAATACTGTTGACCATTAAAATATATCATTTTACAAAAATAATTAATTTTCATTGAAATTTTATTTTTTAATCAAAACAATTTGTCAAAATTTTTTCATATTTATCCGCAATAAATATTTAAGACGCAAATTTACAGTATCATGATCAGAAGTGAAAAAATGATATTTTGAAATAAGTATGCTAATTGACACAGATCTGAGCCGGGTGTTGTTTTGAATAGCTGAGCCACGAGTTAATAAATAGAATGCGGGCCGATTTGGCCAACCCATAAAGATTTAGGTTCCAAATATTTCTTTGTGAGTAATTTTTTCAAATTTTATGTTCAAATTAATATTTATTATTCGAAGATCCAACAAAACTCTTAATCGTGCAGCTTCAATTCTAAAATTAAAAAAGACGTCCCTGTTTTTTTCAAAACATATCCAGCATACTTAATCTAGCATATTTAATATCGGTCGATTCTTTGCATAAGTCAGATTCTTGTGAAATAACCTCAAATTATTTTCATTCGACTCATTTTATCTGAAATAGAGAAGAAAAATGAAAAAAGAAAATTGAAAGAAATGATGCAAATTTTTGGCTGGTATTAATAGACTGATAGGTCAGCTAATCAGAAAACGTAAATTATAATTAATTGGTGTTGCCACTGATTTTTCTGATTATGCCATAGTAGAATTGGGCAATGGCCCATTGCCAATGGGCAACACACGAGATTTTTGCCAAAAAGTGTTACCCATTGCCGTCACTGTTACCAATTGCAATCATTTTAGCTCAATTTTGGCATCAATTTGAGTGAAAAATGTTGCACATTGCCAGTGTTGCCCATTGCCAACACCAACTGTATATATTATTCAAATGCACCAATTTGATCGTATAAACCAGAACAAAATAATTGAAAATTTTTGATTTGTCGAATTTCCAAAGTATTTCTTGTGTCAAATCCAATTTGCTTTACATTTATCAGGAAACTTTGAATTGTAATTTTTTTGAACAAATTTGTCTAGAACGGGCTTTAATTTGATACTGATTTCGAGTTACTCCGAAAAAAAAATATATTTCAGGTCAATATTTTGTAAAATGAAAAACATAAAATAAAAAGCAACCTACAGATGCTCCAAGGAGTTTAAGATGATCTAATTCCTATGCAAATTCCACCAAAATATTCCTAGGGGTCGTGTTTCGGATCAATGATTAGCAACTATGAGTTAATTATGTAATGAAAGGTCGCTAGAGATAAAAAACAGATCAAATTTACTAAATTGTGCTCTAGCGAACTTTCAGTATATAATTGACCCATATTTGCTAACACGGTCATCAAAAAATTGACCCCGAGGATTATTTCGGTGGTATTTGCAAATGAATTCGATGACCGTGAAAGTGATCTTCACTTTCGACCGGTAATTGTGATGTTCTAAATCAGGAGACCTCAAACGGATAAACTTTAACTCCTGTTTGCGGCAGAGAAGTACGCTAGCGCTTGATTTGCGGTTTTAAAAGCTGGATAACTTATGTTATGAAAATTTGACCTTAAAATCGTTTTTTTTAAGAAAAATTTACAAAAAATTTTTGAACCATTTAACCTTCACTTTTCCGTTGATGCTATATAATGCGAAACATGTTGAATTTTATTCCGATCGCACATGTTCGATTAAAACATAAAAGTTGACACAAGGTTTTTTGTTCATTTTAGATCTTTTTTCCTCTCCCTGAAACTCTAATTGACAAAAATAATTGTATAACAAGATTTTGATACAGATTTGGGTTTGAGAAACATAGCGAGAGCTCGATAAAAGCACTGGAAAGAAGCAAAAGTTTCACAGGCCAGCTATAACCTAAAGCCTATGACTCATAGGCTATAAGGGTATTTAGAGGGTGGTTGATGCAATTTTGACCATTTTAATCGGCGCTCTCTCGAACGCATAATAAAAAGAAAGTTTAAGAAAAGGGGGTGTTGTTCTCTTGAAGCTGAATTTTCTGCTCATACGGAATTTTCCAATGGAAGTTGTTTCAGATGAAAGTTAAAACCCCTCATAGGCCCTGTTAAATTTTAAGTCTTTCAAGTGATCATTTTGAGTTTTTGAAGTCAGATTTTGTGAAAGACTCAAAAAGTACAGTTTGCTATCGAAGTTGAATAAATTGCTTTCCAAAAATTCAATCGGATAACTTTTTTTCAAAAGCCGAATTAAATAAAAAATAATTGCTGAAAAACTGAGATAAAAGCCTCAGCAACTATCATAATAGATAAATTTTTCCATTTTTGATGAAAAAGGGCATTCATGGATTTCTTTGTGACTATATTTGTCATGAAAGTTTTTTGAAAATATATATTTGTAAAATCTCTGCTCTGTTGTGATTCACACAACTTGTGAATGACAGAGAAATTAATTATGTGACCATACTTAGCTGTCTAAAAATCTAAAATTAAGTAATTTTTATATCCTTTGTATAATATTTATGTAGACTCGTAAGAGCCAGTTATTTAGAAATAATTGAGTAAATACAGATTTCATACTATTATCAGTAGAGTTAATTTGAAAACCGGATGAACTCTGTATTCACTGAGTTTGTGTTCAACGAGTTTTTAATAAGATACATATAAGATATATATAAGATATATATAAAAAAAACGGGGCTTCGTTTATAGCTTATATCAATAATTGATTCATCTTCTTATCTAAATTCCGTTCGGTCTCAGACATCTTCAAGTCTATCAAGACTGAGCCTCGTGAAAAAAAACCTTTTGAAAAGAATATACAACTCAGAAAGAAAAAAATTGTAAATTAAATCGGAAATATNTCAAATCACCCAAAAGGTGTTAAAGGGATATAGTTAGTTATATAACTCAAATTGTATAAAATGAAACTTATAATAAGATACTTATATAAAATTAAAGTGTGACAGATTTTTTTCTGGGAAGAACAAAAATAAATAACATTTCAGATATTAATTGTTATACTATCATAGTATGGAATAATGTGATTTAATTATTTATTAAGAATATAAAGTGAGACAAATATTATCTGAAAAATTTAGAAAATACTCACCAAAATTGTGGCCCGCTAAACAGAGAATCATTAAAGTTAGTCAGAATTTGAAAATCTGAATTTTATCAAAATTCAGTGAAGGCACAAAACATCATTTGAGGTTCAACTTTGAGCGCTTATAGTGTGATAACCAGACATAGGATTTATATCGTTTTAAATTTTCATATACGCAGAAGGCCAAAAATTTCAGAATAATTAATCAGATTCCTAAAATACAGTTTTCAAGTGTACGTAAATAAGCAACGAAAAAGAGGTTTTTAGCGTTTTTTTCAAAGTCTTGCATTTTTCCAGTTTCTCATTTTTTTCAGAAATCACTCGCGTAAAAAAAACAAGAATTCTAGCAACAGTAAAGTCATTATTATTTGAATGACAGATTTTCCAAAGACTTTCCTAAAAACTGATCTCCT
>SCLH01000563.1:986954-998739 GCA_004367855.1 Oikopleura vanhoeffeni | reverse complement strand
AAACAGGGCTTCAAGGAAATTATTCAGATTAGCCAGTTTGTAGAACTAGCCTTCATCTTGCGTAAAACATGTGTCAAATTTTTTTTGCATGCATACACTCCCAGACACATAAGCGAGACAGGGAGACCTAAGTCAAAACGCAAAATCTATCTCCTCTCAGGCTTTATTTTGAAATAAACCTTAATTTTAACATAACCTGTATAATTAGTATTTAAAACTTTTGAGGAGCGCTTTTGTCGATAAGTGCTATATTATTTCTAGAATATGCGATAAACCACCGTTTTTTCGACTTTGTTCATCGGAAAATCTATCTCCTCCTAGGTTAAATTTCAAAATTCACTCAAATTTTTGCAAACGGTAGCTCAAAACAAATAGAAACTTCTGAGGAGCGGTTTTTTACAATTTCGACCCCAAACTAAAACTATGAATTTTTCAAGGTCACGTGAAACAATTTCCGAAAAAAAATGGGCTTCGATTTTTTCGAAAGTAGGCTCAAAGAAAAGCTGGGAAAACACTGAAGAGAAAGTTGGCTTAAGTCAAGCCGAAATTTTGAAGTTTTAGTCGTCAAATTGAAACAAACGTTAGGAGAAAAGGTGGAGGGGTCGAGGTCAATTTTTATCTCAAAAAAAGTTGTTTTTCTCTACTTTTTGCCAATTTTAACTTTTTTTCATGGAAAAAAACGTTTAATATTTAAGAAATTTTCGAATGTGCAGAATTTTCAAGGGGGCTTTTTGGTGGAGTACAATGTACTCAGTACATCCGAAAATAAATGATGTTTATTAACATCATCTTAAAAAAAAACCCACCCCCTTAAAAAAACCATAGTCGGGTTAAGTTGGAAATGGATGTACAGTGAAAGGTGGTTTTTATATTTTTACCTATACTTAGTTATGTTTAGAAAATAAAAATTTTAACATTTGTGAGAATGAACACTTTTATTGAAGATAAAAATTAAAAAATTCATTTCCACATATTTTTTTTCAAATATTGCTCTGAAAAAATATACCAATCTGCTGGACTTATGCCACCCCCTTAAACTGCTGCAATTTTCGATAAGACAAAACCCAATCATTTATGGAAATAATTGAAATTTAGATGTAACCTATCAAATGAGGTTATAAAATTTCGATCCTAAGTTGATCTAAGTCGACCTTAATGTCCCGTGCTAATTAAATGTCCCGACTCGGGACTCCCGACCTAAGTGGAAATTTCAATCCCGCTCCCGTTTCAGAACACTGGTTTAGTGATATTCACATTGTATAAATAAAAGGAAGGGACGGAGCTTCTTAACGAATATTCTCAAACTTTTCAATTGAACGTGTCATCTTTAACATTTTTGTTTAATTTTGGACAATAATTTTCATTTTAGTTAGGTTGCGATCAGAATGGGTACAATGTAAGAATGCAAGCCTTAATTTTTAGCAGACAATGGGGAAAAGGAGTGCCGCAGTCTGCTTGATGGGAGATCTAAATAATTTATTTCAAACATTTTTCATTTACAAAAAAATAAAAAATATGGCAGAATTTGTCTTATTTGAGCTTGTTGATTTTCAATAACGTTGGAATTTTTCAAAAACCATTTTCAAATTAGCTACCTAGTGTAAATGTGACTCTAGAAATAAATGACGCTGCTGCTTAAATGATATATCCCTTTATCGCCTTTTGATTAATCTAATAGATGTGGGTTGAGGGAGTAAATCCTAACACTCCTAAGACCGCTTCTAGCCACCCATGAGGCCGCTTTCTCTGCTTTTCAGCCAACATCTACTAGATTAATCAAAAGGTGATAAAGGGATATATATCTGAAATCAAGATAGAGACTTTTTTGGAAATAAAGCCAAATTTGAGTCTTATTTATTCAAAACGGTTACTTTTTCCGGATTTGAGATTAACAGATGAAAGAGCCTTGACGGACAGAGCCTTGAATGATTCGAAATAAGGAAAAATGATTGAGTGGTCAAAATTTTGGCCGATGCCATCGCCTTATTCTGAAATTAAAGTTGTTGATTAGTTGCGAAAACCCCGTGTGTTTTGAATTTTTCGAATATTCTGGATTTTTCCATCGATGATCTTTAATACATTTAGCAGTTTAGGACATATAAGTTGCCTCCAGCGCCTGGATTCCAGACTTAAAAAGGATGAGAGAAATTCAAAATTTCCTCAAATAGGATGTTCTCTATATTTAAAATCAATCATCACTCTCAAAAAATGAAATAATTTCAGATGAATGGGGAGGCTTTCTTGCGATGTTCCCCCTTGGATGCATCCCTTCTTCAGGGATAAATTGAGATCAAAAAAGGTGGGATTCATTCCATCTCCAAATTCAGGGATGGGATAGGGGATGAAAATCTTTCTTTCCTTTTCAAGCCTTGTTGCATCGATTTCGAGCTTTATTGGATAGACTATAAAAATCTAAATAATTATTCTAATACAATGAATATTTTCCAAGATAACTTCAAGTCACTGGCTTTATTTCTCACAGCTCCATTCAAAGTCTGGATTTTGATTTAATAAAGTCATAACTTAATTATAATCTTAATTCAAAATTGAGACAAAAAATAATTTATAGGCTATAATTTATATTCAAAGTTTTCTTTAGAAAGTGCGACCTTTCAGAAAAAGACGGTTGTCTTTGGCTAAATTATATGAATAAATTAAGTTTCACCCAAAATGTTATTTTATCTTACTTTTTTCATGGCGTTTCTTTAAATTTGATTCAACCACAATAAGCCATTTGCATCAAGAAATTAATATAATTATGCTGATCGATAGTGAAATGTATACAGAGTAGAATTTATAATTGCAAGATTTTGAATTTTAATAGACGACAACAAGAGTTCTAGATTATGCGACTTAAGATTTCACCGGAACCAGATGGTTTATATCTAAAATTATACTTGCTGGCCTTTTAGAACTTTGACGCCAGAGACCTACAGAATCGCGTGATTTCATTGGTCAAAAAACATTGAAACCAAAAGATTGACCGATCAAAACAACGTCTCTCTGACTTCATAGTATTATTTCAGATATCCCCCTTTCACACTTTGCTTAAGATAAGGGCCCCACTACTAGAAAACACACTACGGTTACTACACAGGGCCAGAATCTTAATAAAAGTGTAAAGCGCAATATTGAATCCTTCAGAATGATATTGAATTAATTACATTGTATAGATCTATTAAAAATCAAATTTGACATGCAATTCGAAAATTTCCGAATTCAGGGTTTTAGGATATAATGAAATTATTATGCAACACAAAAAATTAGCTTGTACTTATGGTCTTTAAGTTTTGCAGGTTTCGTATCCGACTATTCCGTCTGAAGTTCACAAAATTTCGAGTTTTCAAAGTAAATTTTAGACGTTTCAAAATTGAAAATCTCACATCCATAAGTTTGAATTTGAAAGATTTAAAATCTTAGATTTTACTATCTAGTCCAATTATGCCTCAAAACCACAATACAATATTCAGCAATATCAATATTTTCAAAATTAAGATCTCTCAATTCCGTTATGACCTGAAGCAAAAGTTAACCGACAGTTTTTATTTCAATTTTTCATGTTGGACATATTGGTTTTTACTGCTCGTATATTTTTTATATCTTGGTTTTGGAGCTTGGATGTTCGTGCTGTTAGAGAGGCCGACGGAAGAAGATAAATGCGAATTTGTTAATGAATTCAGCAAACTATACGTGAATGCTGGAGAAGAATACGTATGGACAAAGTAAGTTTATTTTTAAGTTTCTACGAGATTAAAACTAAAGAATTCTCTTAAAAAATGAATAAATCATCCTTTTTTTAATAAATATTTTTCTTCATGAATTTTATTGCATGTTATTCAATTAAAATTTTATTCTCATTTATGAGATTAAAAATAACTGAAAACGCATGAAATATTCAACGATTTAAGTAAACCCGTTCGTCCCTGATCAATAATATGCTGAATAATGGAATACAGTATTCGTAATACTGTATTCAGAGTACAGCATAACTTTTGCTGCATAAGCTTTTGTTAGAGACAAACTGCGTCAAAAGGGAGAGATGTGGGCAGATCCGATCCATTTTTTTTGCGAGCCCACCAATCCGATTAAGAAAAATTCAGATGTGCCGACCCTTGGTTGTGGGTGTGAAATCTAGCTCATTGCAAGCAATTTGAAATTTTAGCTTGTTTTTGGTGTCGAATGCTCACTGACCTTCGCATTTTTCAACATATATCCTTTCTTCAACCTAAGTGGGTCTTGAAAATGAGGGTTATCTCTATAGCGCGTTTCGAATCCCACTGATGTTGTCTAAGTCAGTAATTGCCTTTGTGATTACGCACCCTGAAAATGCATCACAATTGTTAGCAGCTTGTGAACGTTTTTCCTTTGTGGAGAACAAAAAAATCGAACGCTGATTGACAAGCACAGCATTTCTGGACAGTCGACAATTTGAATACTGTTTTCTGTTCAATCGATTCATGAAAAGTAGGCTGACTAAATAAATTACTTACTATTTTCAAACATTTGTCATTACACTCATCAAAAAGTTGACTTACGTCAAGGTGATATCTTAAAGTTTTGATAGTAAAAAAAACGTTAACTACATGTATGAAAAAAATAATAAAGTTCTGATGAAAAAAATCATTAAAACACGAAGGATTGGAGGTGCACTTTTTAACAATCATCAATCAATTTGAAACGTTTTGAATACCCCTGAGTTCCAATAAGAACAGCGACCTTTACTCATTTTAAATTTTTTTTCATTTTGTATATCAATTTCGAATTTTTCATTCATCATCAGTACGGTATCAGTTTAAAAACAGAAACACAAAATATGCAGTAGGAAAATTTGTTCTAGAGAAAAAGTTAAAAACATGTGTTTTTGACACAAAATGAGCGACCTTATTTTGTCCGTAAAATTATTTCAGATGTTTTTAACTTTCTCTCTAGAACATATTTTCCGGCTGCATATTTTTTTTCTGTTTTTAAACTTATATCTCTTTAGGTAGAAGATTGTTATTTTTTAGTTTGATCTGGTACATTCGTACTACTTAACGTACATAATGTACTAGACCTAACAAGTAAATAACAACTTTCTTCCTAAAGAGATATAGTCTATATCCTTTATCGAACGGAACTCCATCTCAAAAACGTTTTCAACTTGAGCACTTGAGATCGATATATAAACCATTTGAAATAAGGAATTTCAAAACTCAAAAATGGGTATGGATGTTTTTCAGCTATCTTGTAGAGATTTTTGTGGGTCATTTTAAGACGTGGGATTTTTTTCGTTCATGAAATTTTTCCAAGAAACATTGATTTTAAGGTCAAATTTTTGAGATTTTACAAAAGGTGCAAAAAAAAGGTTGTAGCGACCCCGTATGGAGAGCTAGAGCGCTAATTTTTTTGGTTTGTGAAAATTAACGGTTTTTCAGCAACAGTTATTAAGGATTAGGGTCGGCGACCATGTGGTCGACCTTAAATAAGCAGTCAAAGTACAAGGTCAATTTAAATTTTATAGTAGAGACCTGAAAGTACCCTCGAAAGAACCGGAAGTGTCGAGTTTTTGATGAACGTATTAGCAACTATGGGTCAATTACGTACTGAAGGATCACTAGAGCGCAAAAACTGGCTTCAGCACCCTCTCTGAAATCTCAAAAATGAGACCGTTGCTTTTGAAGGTACTTTCAAGTCTCTACGATGAACTTGAAATTAAACTTTGTCCGCTTATTTAAGGTCGACCACATGGTCATCGACCCTAATCCTTAAGAATTGTATCCTAAAAACCCTTAATTTTCACTTGCCAAAAAAATTAGTGCTCTAGCTCTCCATACTGAGTCGCTAAAACTTTTTTTTGCACCCCTTGTAAAATCTCGAAAATTTGACCTTAAAATCAATTTTTTTTAAAAAGATTTCATTACCGAAAAATCCTAGGTCTTAAAATGACCAGAAAAAAAATTTATACAAAAAAGCTTAAAAACATCAATATCCATTTTTGAGTTTTGAAATTGTTTATTTCAAATCGTCATACCGTACTAATGATGAATGAGAAATTCGAAATTAATATACAAAATGAATAGAAAAAATGTATGATATTACTTCTCGCCAGAACAAAGTTGTAAACAAATTGTACGAAATATTTATGACGTCCTTAAAATTTATATTTTCAAAAAAAAAAAAATCATGTTATGACCTAAATAAAATCCTCCACAAGACGAGTCAATTAAATGATACCCATTTTTTACTTTTTTAATTCTCTTTTTCAAGTCGTGCTTACTTATTTACAATCATTTTCAGATATGGAAGAAATTTGAGTGAAATTCAAGGTTTTCAAGACACGGATAATGTTACTATCAGCTTGGAACATTATAGGTAAATAAATATCATAATATTCAAAAGGGCCAGGATGCATAATATTGAAATTAACGGAGGCCCTCGGCTGCAAGATGATGACCATTTAAATGAAGCGAGATAAAAGAAAATGATCGAGCCGCTCAAATTTTTCACTATGTTTGATTTATAAAAAACATTATGAATTCTCAATTCATAAACAAACCAAACATTAATTACAAGTTTTTCAAAGAAAAACTTTTTTCCTGAAATTCGAGATTACCTACTACAGTACAACATTTGGCAATTTTATTCTGAGACGTTGCTTTTCAAGCAAAAGTATAGGAATGCGCCCTAACTGGTACACTTTATAAGGTCGATTAATGTCCCAGTTAGGGTGCCAGTACTGTCGATGAATCATCACATTTATGGATCACAGCAAGAACCCCTTCAGATTTTTTCTTTTATTTCCAAACTTTTTTTAAATCGATTGTTATTTTAAATAATTATTTAATTAAATGTATTAATTTTTTTTTTATAATTTTAGGGAGCTGTTGCAAGTAGTTAAAACTGGTGCAGTTGATCGCGCAACAATGATAGCCGATGGCTGTACACATTATTGGACATTCCTTAATTCGTATTATTTTGTTGGAACTGTAGTTACTACAATTGGCTACGGAAACGTTGCGCCGGCGACAAATTCAGGAAAGGTAAAATTATCAATCGAGGATAAATACAAGAACTTAATACACGGGGGGCGATATCGCCGGGCCATTATCGCCGAACAAAACCTACGCAATTTCACTATTTTAAGCCAAAATACTTCCAGTGCCCATATCTCCGAATTTGCCAATATCACCGAATTTTTGTTAAGATTAGTATTTCAAATTACTTTGTGGGCGTCATGAATGACTTCATTTTCAAGATTGTGAACTTAATTCTACGTATTTTGGTGATCGAATTCATATATATGAACCTACTGTAAAACTCCTTATAAAATTCAAAATAAATTCAAGACATGACGTGATTTTGAACGCACACGCTGTTTTTTCATATTTGAACAAAAATTAATTTTTGTCCCCATTTCGCCGAATGTGCCAATATTGCCGAATTTGGCAATATCGCCGAAGTTTTTAGGTTTCCATCACAGGGTTATGAGTTTCCATTACAAGGTGATTTTGGGCAAAATTTGAAAAGTTGGTTTTAGCCGAAAATTTGGAATTTTTTTGAAAATTTTCTTCAGATTTCTTTCAAATAACATGTGCAGGGAACAATTATATGCAGTCGAAATCAGCAAATTTTTTTGAATATTTTTGAGCGATTTAAGCATCAAAAACACTTTCTTTTCTCAAACATGTCTTGGTTGATTTCAAAGATAGGGAGCACCCTCATGAGAAAATTTTCTAATTTTGATAAAAAAGACGTCGAATAGTGTTCAGCATCAAAAATAAGGGTCAAAGCCAAAGTTTGAGGTCAGTCACGTGACCAGTTTTTTTTCATTTTATCGTGAATAGAAAAAATCGTTGAACTGGTGGTTTGGAAACGAGTCATAGTAAAATGAATCTGAAAGCATATTCAAAATATTTAAAACACTCTCCATTGTTTTTTTTTCTTTTTCCAAAATTCGATATAAGGAGCGCAAGAGAGCAAAATCGACAAATTGATCACTGTAAAGACACTACTGTTGTCAGAGTCCTTATATTTTTGGGATCGTTGGCAAATGTCTTTGAAATTATTCTCCTAAAAATTTGGGATCTTCTTACATATTTCCTTGGTTTTATAAACTTTTTAGTAAAATTTCGAAATTTTATGACCTTTTTTTCGATTTTTTGCTATAAAATTGGTGGTCAGTCTATAAGACAGACAGTTGATCACTTGACACATTTGATAGCATAATTAAGCTTTCAAGAAATTTTTCCAGTGTCATTATGAATCTTTTTATAAATTTCGACTTAGGGAGCGTAGGAGAGCAAAATCGTCAAAATCGACGAATTGATCACCACTATTGTCAAAGTCCTTATATTATTGTGATCGTTGAGAAATGACTTCAGCAACAATTGAAGATTTCACAAAATTTGAAGATCATGTTACATATTTGCTTGGTTTTATGAATTTTTAAGTAAAATTTCGAAATTTTATAACCTTTTTTTCGATTTTTTGCTATAAACTGGTGGTCAGTCTATAAAACAGACGGTTGATAACTTGACACATTTTATATCATAACTAAGGTTAATAGAAATTTATCCAAGGAATATTATAATGTTTTTTTGAATAATGATATAGGGAGCGCAAGAGAGCAAAATCGTTAAAATCAACTAATTAGTTACTGTTAGGACACAACTGTTGTCAGAGTCCTTATACATTTGTCTAAGTTGCAAAATGCCTCGGGAATCATTTTCGCAGAATTTCAGCGTCATGTTACATATTGGTTTTATGAATTTTGAAGCAAAATTTCGAAATTTTTTAACTTTTATATCGATTTTTTACTTTAAAACTTGTGGCACGTCTGAAAGACTTGACACATCTTATAGTATGATCAACATCTCTAAAAAAAATTAGAGGACATTTCGTTCGTTTTTATCGAATTTAAATCCAGACGCGCAAACGAAAGAAACCGTCAAAATCAACGAATTAATTTATTGACATCTTATTTTTGAGTTTCAAATCTTTTTTGAAAATTTGAAAATTGTATTTGCAAATGTTTCAAAATTATTTTAATATTTTCAAAAATTTTCCAAATTTTTCTAATATTTCTTAAAATTTTGTAAATTATTTTAAAATTTGACAATTTCCTTAGAAATTTGAATATATTGGCAGTTTTATAAAAGTAAATTGAAAATTCTCAAAAAAAAAGTAATTAATTAATTTATTTTCTTAGAACTCAGAAATAGTTATAGTTTTATAAGAAAATAGACAATTTTCTTGAATATTTTAGAAATTTTCAATATCTTTTCAGAAACTAAAAAATATTCTGGAAATTAAATTTATTTTTCAAAATGAGAAATTTAGTGCAATTGGTAATTTTTTTTAAATATACGCAAAAATTTAAAAGAATTGAATATTTCCTAAATATTCTGTAATTTTTTTTTCCAATTTGCAACTTTTCTTGTTGACTTCTCAAATTTTCATGAAACTTTCTAGTTTTAGAAAATGTCAAGCTTGAAAGATGAGTTCAAAATTTAAAATTATTTTCAAAAATTTTCTTTAATTTTTTTATTAATTTGAACGCTTTGTTTAAAATTTGTGACATTTTTTATAAATAAACATTTATAAACATTTAAAAACAAAAAACATTTTTTTAACAAAAAAAATCATTTTCTAACAAATAAAACATTTTTTAACAAAAAAAATAATTTTTTAACAAAAGAAAACATTTTTTAACAAACTAAATATTTTATAACAAAAAAAACATTTTTTAACAAATAAAAACATTTATTAACAAAAAAAATATTTTTCAAGAAAAAATTTCCCAATATACCCAGGCCAAATTCAAAGCATATGTTGCCCTAAATTTATTGTCAATTTGTATCAGGGATGCCAAAAAAGACAATTAAAATGAACAAAAGATACCACAACAGCTGCTAGAGAGAAAATGCGAAGACTATTTTTGTTGTTCGCCTCATGAGTTAATTTTTATCAGGGAAGTCGAAAATGACACTTTTAATGTTCCAAAGTGACCACAGGAGCCGCTAGAGAGCAAAATGAGGACAATTTTAAACTTGTCTTTTTTAAGTGTGAATTGATATCTGTTTGATCCAAATTGAGTTTCAAACTCATCAAAAGTACACACATTTGTTGAAAGGTGAAAATCCTCACACAAGAATATCAAAAATATATCTCGGTTGCACTTATTAGTGTTTTGAAGAATTTATAATTATGCATTATTAATAAAGTACAGAATGGGGAAAACATTTTCTAAAAAAATGTGAAAACTCGTGCTCAGTATACAAGGGATAAATCCGTGCAAAACTTCTTTGTCAGGAATTAAAATAGGGTTGGGGTGAGAAGATTAGGGTTCCGTAGAAACCCTTGTCTTCTTGCACCGACCCTAGTTTTTTGTTGACAAAAAGTTTTGCCATGCCCCGAGTGTGCACTATAATTCTATGTGTACACTGATATCATCTTATCTTGAAAGTATTAGAATAAGGGTCAGGTAAACTCGTGTCCAGTGTACACGGTATAAAACGACGCAAAGCTGTTTCTTGGGAATGGCTAGGGTTAGGGTTAAAAAATAGGGTCGTGTTCCGCAGGAACAAACGACCATATTTTTTAACAATAACCATAGACTTTTCCGAGAAAAGTTTTGCCATGCCACGAGTGTACATTATGACAGTTATTTTTCGATGAACCAGCAAAAAAAATTTTGAGCCTGCATTTAGAGCTTAACCTGCGTTTTGTACCCTTGCCTATTTAAATGCTTAATTTTATTTTGCTATTTTCTACATTTTTTTCAGTTAAATGTAGAATTTTGCATTTTCGCCGTTTTGCTTGCGACCCAACATTTATATGCGTCCAATTATACAAAGGTACTAAACGATTTGAAGTAATTAATTATTTAACTAAAAAATGGGTATCGATGCTTTTAAGCGTCTTAAAAAACGTCTAAAAAAGTTCAAAATTTTGTTATGGGAAAATATGTTTTTTTGTTTAAAAATGATTTTTTTGTTAAAAAATGTTTTTTGTTAAAAAATGTTTTTTGTTATAAAATGTTTTTTTAGTTATTAAATGATTTTTTTGTTAATAAATTATGTTTTTGTTAAAAAACTTTTTTGCTCAAAAATGATGTTTTTGTTAAGAAATATTTGTTAAAAAAATTTTTGTTGAAAATAAGAATAAAAAAAACACTAAAATTAGAGTTTCGATAGTAACAGCTCTCCGCGTACTCAATAGTTCTTGATTCATGAACATGGGTTTCAAATTTTTTGGTAAAAAATTAAGGGAAGAATAGGCTTTTGCGCAAGACCCTCAAATCAGCTCAAACAAAGTTTCATGTCTTTTCTGGAGCGAATTTATTCAAAAATTTTGAAAACGATAGTAACAGACCTGCGTAATTATTTTGTGGCTAATACAAGCTACGAACAAATTTCCTACCTTCAAAACTCACGGAAAAATAGGCTTTGCGAGAAAATATGACTCTATTTCGAAGCTCGTTTCTGATTGGTCGAGCAATCAGTGATCTTCAATAATCGTTCAGGATGTAAGATAGTCGTTCAACTATTACATTTTTTTTAACTATTGGGTTCCACAATGTGTAGTCTTTTAGATATTTGCCCTAAAAAACAAAAAATCGTGTTTTCCCATGAGGGGTACCCCCTTAAAGGGGTATATCTGTCTGATTGAATAAGGGTCTGAGAGGTATTAAAATTGCTCCAAATTAATACGGGGTGATAATTAAATGTACTACGAACCCAATCATTAAAAAAAATTCGAAGTTTTCTCATTTTTCAAAGTATTTTTTAAAAAATAAAGTTAAAAA
>SCLH01000563.1:953434-968021 GCA_004367855.1 Oikopleura vanhoeffeni | reverse complement strand
TCGCATTGAATTTTTTTTAGAAGTAAAAGATTGGAGAAAAATCTCAAAAAATCAACTCTCCGTAATATGCAAAATTCTTTATAATGTATTCGAACAAGACAATTCTACGATGTTTTTTTTTGCATTTTTTAGATGATTTTAAATATGTAAAAGCCTATAGGCTTTGTGCTCACACGGGTTAACAATTGCTTGAAAATTAAAATCTGTTTTTAAAATTGTTTATCAATAATTCATCTGCCGATCTAGAAGTTATCGAGGGCGTATTTTAGCTTATAGATTTAGTTTGCTTTCGTTAGTAACAAAAGTGTTATTGTATTCAAGATTGGTGTGAGCTCGAGTTGTGTTTATTTGGCTTTAGACACATGCTTTAACCGACGCAATTTTGTGCTCTTATTCTGAAAACCATGATTTGTAATGTGAAATCCCCCTTTCATACCATTTTGCACTACGTTACCACACAGGGCCGAGATCTTAAGCAAAGTGTGAAAGGGGGATATAAAAATCGAATGAAAAATTTCAATTTTTTGAGAATTGTTATTAGTGCTGAAACTTGGGAATTGATTTATAATAACATTTCCAGACGAATGAAATTCAGAATTTGTTTCAAGCTGTGTTCCTGCGAATTCGATATGATATCAAATATTATCAAAAATCAATTTAAAAATGATTAAAATGAACACTTTAAAAGTAATAAGATTGATGCAGTCTCAGCAAAACTTAAACCTTTAAATTCGCCGGGATAATAAATTCTTTCGTCAGAATTTACCATTCTTATCATAAAGCCTTCACTGTGTTTTGCCACCAAATCCTCCCCAATCTTTGCATCAGTATGTCGAAATTCAAATGGTGTTTTTTCTTTTCTCATTTTTACTAAGGTCTGGACAAATTGTTGAGCCTCAGAGAGTTCAAATATTATTACTAAATACGTTTTATATTCCTTTATTACACTTTGGTTGAAAAGCCCTGTTGGCAGATTTTTCTAGGCTTAAATATACTAGAAAAATCTGCCAACAGCGCTTTTTAACCAAAGTGTAATAAAGGAATATTGATTTTCCAGTTACAATTATCAAATCGATGAGTAAGAGACAAAAAAGACCAGAACTCATCGATAAGATAATTGTTAGTAGGAAAAAAATATGGTCAATATAAGGAAAATGTAGCAATAAAAAAGTAGTAATTCCTTATTTTTCACTCTTTCCTGGATACTTTTCCAATCTGAAAAGTAGCCTATAACTAAATCCACTTCAGCATTTTCAACTAAATCAATCCATTCTTCATCCGTCGAAACCTTGTGTGATGCTATTTTGTTCACAGGTGGTGTATACGATCCTGCTTCAATATTAATTTATTTAAAAATATTTATTTTTCGAATGACAAAAAAGAGAATAAAAACGTTCCAATAATTAGATGTAGCGCCTCGAGCATCTACAACTGCAAGACAATTTGGCACACTCATGCATGGCATCTACTTTTGCGTTCGCGATTGAACTTATTTTTGAAGCGCTTAGTGTACTACGTCGTGACATCAAATGCTCTCATTGGTCAAACAGGCGTCAAACACGAACTTGAAATTAAAGGCTCAGGGATACCAATCTTTGATATTGATATATATTAAGGGCCTCTAACCGAAAGATCGGAACTATTTGGAAAATTCGGAATAAAAAAAATTTGATTGGCTGTTCAGCCCAAATCTGACCAATGCAATCGGTCTTTTCTGCTATCCAGAGTTTTGATCAGGTGCTAGTATCCCGCATTGTTTGTATTATTCAAATAGTCACGATCTGTCAATTAAGAGCCCTTAATCAATATATTAGTCAAAATAAAAATCGGACATGTTTTCACACAAAATTTAGTTTGTATATTTATAATATCCTCTTTTTAACTTATTCCCTACATAAACCGGGGATTCTTGAACAAACTATCGATTTTGTTCATAAGTATAAATTATACATGCTGTATTATACAGGTGGCACTGTCAGGTGCAGCCATATTGTTTTTACTGTTAGCGATATTGCACTTTCAGGAACTAAAATTAAGTTTGCGAGGACAAACACGTCGTTATCGCATTATTTGAAAAAAAATTCAATATTATAAGGAGGTTTCCATAGGTTTTACTAAAAAGTTAATTTTGAAAATTCAATCTTGATAAAAAATCAGGCGATATGCGCACTGGTAGGATTTAAGACCAGAATCGTGAAAAAATGTTGTTTCACGGGTTAGATGTTCTCTAGAATTTTCCCCGTAAATTAAGTTTATTTTATATTATACCTTCATTAATCAATTTTATTAAAATAAAATGTTACTCACAGACTTTTCCAGTTCCTTCCCATTTAACTTTCGTCTGTGTGGAAACGAGTGCACATAAAGCTGAAAAGTACAAGATCCTCATTATATCAAAAAATCTAAAATTTCAGTGTTTTGTACTCGCGTTTTTAATAGGTTTCAAGCCAGCAAATGAACAAACGACATTTTTCTGTATGAGTTATAACATTGGTAATATAGCCCCCAGGAGAGTTGACCCAAAACAATTCCACCGCACATTCAATAAAATTTGCAATGACTTTTGGTTATGTCGAAAGGAATGATTATAAAATGTTAACAGTTATTTATCTTAAAATATATCGAATTTTTAGGTTCTTCATCAGTAGTACTTGTTCATACTGTATGGAATAATATTATGGAAAAATGGAGTCGAAACATGGACTGGAAGAAATTTTTTTTTCACATTGCATATGTTCAAAAAATCTTCAAGGATTTAACACAACTTATTTCGACGATAGTTTTTCATTATACCAAACAAGAAGGTTAAATCAGTTATTTGAACAAAAAAAAATAAATTAGATGCACAGTGATCAGTGATGACTGAGGGGCCTGTTATCGATATGCCGCTAATATCCTTTTATCAACGGAACTGAATCTCAAAAACGTTTACTATCTCTATAGCGCGTGTTCGAATCCCACTTATCTTGTCTTAGTGATTGTCTTGAGTATGATTATAGGCAAGCGTCTTGAAAGTGGGACTGCTAAATTTTATCGGTGTGTAATCACTCAAACAATCACTAAGATAATCACTCAGACAACATCAGTGGGATTCGAACACGCGCTATAGAGATAGTAAACGTTTTTGAGATGGAATTCTGTTGAGAAGAGGATTAGCCGCGACGCTGAAAGTGCTCATTGAAATGGCGCGTTTTTTCATATCCTTTTATCAACTGAACTCGAACTCAAAAACGTTTACTATCTCTATAGCGCGAGTTCGAATCCCACTTATCTTGTCAGATATGCTCTCGGACACCCTCTCGACAATGGCATGGTTTTTCATTACAGGGTGATTTTGCTCAAAATTTGAAAAATTGTTTTTAGCCAAAAATTTTGAGATTTTTGTAAAATTACGAGTGACCTTTAAGTGCCCAAAAATTGGGCACTTAAAGCGCGCGCTTCAACTGCCCAAAAATTGNTTCAAGTTCATCGTATAAACTTGAAAGTACCACCAAAATAATCGGATGGGTCGACTTTCTTGTGAAAATATTAGCAACTATGGGTCAATTGTGTACTTAAAGGTCACTAGAGAGCAAAAATGTTCAGATTACACAGGAAGATTTTTGCTCTCTGGCGCCCTATGAGTACATAATTGACCCATAGACTATGGGCCATAGTTGCTAATATTTTCATGAAAAAGTCGACCCTTCCGATTCTTTTGAGGGTACTTACAAGTCTATTAGATATATGGTAATTTGATATACGATACACCATATACGGTAATTTGAAAAAGTACTCAAATTACGTCAAAAAAATTCCAGGGTCAACTTCAAACGTTTTTAAGACATTTTTCTCATTACATCAAAGTCCAAATAAAATCATGTGACGAAATAATTCAAAAATAAGGTTTGAAATATGTCATAGATAAATCCTTATTTCTCGAAAAATAAGATCAAGTGACGNCTTTTTAAAGACTTTTTTCTCACTACACCAAATTCCGAATAAAATCACGTGACGAAATAATCCGAAAATAAGGTTTGTAATATGTCATAAATAAATCCCTATTTCTTGAAAAATTAGATCACGTGACGTTTTTGGAAAATGCCGTTATGTTCAAAATTCTTAGATTATGTGTTTATTAGTCTTCAAAATTTTTCGGCGTAATTTGAGTACTATTTGTGTACTTGAACCGAAACCCTATTTCTTAATTTGAGGGTCACGTGATCGTTTTTTGACTTTGGTGTAATGGAAAAAAGTCTTAAAAACTTTTAAAGAACCTCTTCACTTTTTTTAAAAGTGATTTAAGCAATTTTTGAAAAAAAACGGTACTGATCACGACGAAACGTGTTATTTGGTGATTCCAAACATTTTTGCAGAAAATTAGTACTGTAATACAGTAAAATTTCAAAAAAATCGCACAAATGTCATTTTGTTTTAAAGTTGATCGATAATTTTATAACTGAGTTTGTCATAAACGATGAAGCGTCGTTAAATAAGATTGAATGGTTAATGGCAGCTGGATGACAGAAATCAAGTCTACGAGATCGTTTAACTCGTAGACTTTAGACATGAATCTGTACCCAGACTCGATTTTAGGCAACGCGTCGCCACACTTTTAAATCGGCCATATTAACAAAGTTTCATTATTAACATTCATTTTTCAATAGCTTAAAATAATATTCAGCCAATTTGCTATACAAATACAAAAACAAATAAAATTTTAAACGAATTTAAAGGCATTTAATGAGGATTAGAAAACAAAAAAATGCAAAAATTACCTCCTGTTACAGACAAAAGTGCAATAATAAGAAGAAATTAAACCTTAATTTATATTTGCAATTACCTCATATAAACTTCAAATGATTTTCTATCGCTATGTCTAAAATTAATTGTATGTTTTTTACAAAATTCTCTAGTATAATGACTCTTAAATTATTTTGGAATGTAATTTTTCGTGATGAGAAACAAAGAGAGAGTCACACGCCTACGCATGAACTGATTCTTATGTAATCAGGTTTGTGTGCGCGAATTGAACTTCTAGGACTCCTTCATTTTAAATGGAGGCCCAATTTAAAATGCAATAAAAGTCTTAGAAATTCAGTGACAATTCTTTAAGGGAGTCTTCTACTGATTGAGTACTTTTGAAGAAAGTCATTGCAGTAATTTAAAAAGTACTCAATTACGTCAAAAAATTCATCAACTTAAACTTTTTAAGAACTTTTCTCATTACACCCAAGTCCGAATTAAAACAGTGACAATATTCAAAAATAAGGTTTAACATTATGTCATAAAAATCCTTGATATCTCGAAAAAATAAGATCACCCGTGACGTTGTTTCGAAATAATTACTATGTTCAAAACTTCTTAATTAGTGTTTATTGACTCAAAAATTTTCGACGTAATTTGGATTCACTACTTTGTTTACTTCACCAAAACCTTTATTTCCTAATTTGCAAGGTCACGTGTCGTTTTTGACTTGGTGGTAATGAAAAAAAAGTCTTAAAAACTTCTAAGAACCTTTCCATCTTTTCAGTATAAGTGGTGTGGGATTAAAGCCAATTTTTTTGAAAAAAAAATACTATTTGCCTACCTTTATGGCTCTAATATACCGTCACGATATCTTTTCGGCTATGAGTGATGAAAAACTGTCGAATTTTTATCTATCACGGATGAGGACGGGTTAATTTTGTGATTTAAAAAATTTTTGCAAAAAATAAGTACTGTATACCAGAACAAAATTTTTCAAAGGAATGAAACACGCACAGTTCAATTTTGTTTCAACGTGTATCGATACTTTATAACTGATCTTGTCATCAAGATTAAAGCGTCGAAAATGGCGTAATGAGTGAAGTGGGCAAGGACAGCCCCACAGGTCAAATCACGCAGACGCGCGTTGCCGAAAATCGAGTCCACGAGTTAACATTGTTAGTAATTATTTCATAAAATGAGCAAATTCAATGATTTTATTACGATAAAAGTCATGTTACTTACAAATTCATTACTTTATTTAATAAATTAAGGGGAGGATCCCATTATTTTCGGCCGTGCAAACAAAAAAAATCTTGGAAACTTCGTTTTCAAGCATAATTTGACATAATAATTATTTCAAAATGAAAGTTTTGTAAAAAGAGCTGAAGCCCTGGGGTGGAACAATTCACGCCGATGTTTTGGGAAAACTTGCAAATCATGAAAATTTGACCTCAGAGATTTTTTTTTCCCACACGATGTGCCAATAAAATATATATCATTCTTGACTTTTGAAAAAACAGAAATACGCTCAAAAAAAGACATAGCAATACTCTTTCAACTAATGAATTTTTAATGTTTCTAAAATTGAGATGCATCAAAAATGCCAGTATCGATGATAATATTTATACGATTTTCTAGAATGTAAATGGTGAGAAAACAAGAACCTGTGTGTGGCCCTGAATGTCTGCTCTGCTTTTTCTACATATTCTGTGTTTTATTTGTGGTGAAATACGGTATTTCTATATGCATTCAAGACAATGGTTTAAAATGTCCGAGCTCTTCAAATCAAAATTTGAACATAAATCATGTTCTAATTTTGATATGTTACATAATTAAAATCATCCCGATGATATCGATGATCAACTCTTGTTGACAAAATGACCAACGTGAATGACGCACAATTTTTATAATTTTATTTAAATACAATCAAACCAATATATCACACTTCTGTTAGTATCTCGTCCCTAATTAGCAAACGTAGTGTGTTCTTTATAAGTAGGGCTAGCATATTAACAAAAGTGTGATAAAGAGATTTTCATTTAAGGATGGGTGAACCTGAAAAAGGGAGGGAGCTTTAAGTGCCCAAAATTTGTTCGTTGTGCTTGACGCCATTTCACACTTGTTATTTTTTTCTAAGCCATTTTGATAGTTATAAATTACCGAGTGCCACTTTTGGGCACTTAAAGCGCGCGCTTTAAGTGCCAATTTTTGGGCACTCGGTAGTTTAATAACTTTGATTTTGATTGAACTTTTCGCGAACTTTAGTTATGACGCATCATTGTCCCTAATTAAGGGGGTTTGGTCCCTAATTAAGGGGTACCGGCCCTTATTAAAGGGTTTGGTCCCTAATTGAGGGGGTTCCGGCCCAAATAAAGGGGTTTCGGCCCTAATTAAGGAGGTTTAGTTCCTATAATTGAGGGGTTTTGTCCCTAATTAAGGAGGTTCCGGCCTTAAATTAAGGGGGTTTCGTCCCTAATTAAGGGGTACCGGCCCTAATTAAAGGGGTTGGTCCCTAATTGAGGCGGTCCGGCCCAAATAAAGGGGGTTTCGTCCCAAATTAGGAGGTTTGGTTCCTAATTAAGGGGGTTTTGTCCCTATTAAGGGGTTCCGACTCAAATTACGGGTACCGACCCTAATTAAGGGGTACCGGCCCTAATTAAAGCGGTTGGTCCCTTATTGAAGGGGGTTGGTCCCTAATTGAGGAGGTTCCGCCCAAATAAAAGGGTGGTTTCGTCCCTAATTAAGGAGTTTGGTTCCTAATTAAAGGTTTGGTCCTAATTAATGGGGTTTTGGTCGATTTTGCTCCCTAGCGGCCCCTGCAGGCATTTTTGAATTTTTAAGAGTCATGTTTCTTAAAAATTTCAAAAAAGGCCTGCAGGGGCCGTAGAGAGCAAAATTTCAAAATTTGAGCATTTTTTTATAAATAGACTTTTTTGGCTTAAAAGTTCGTTTCTGAGGTAAATCGATATTTAAAAAACCGAAAATGACTCTTAAAAATTTCAAAAATGCCTGCTGAGGCCACTAAAGAGCAAAATTCAAAAATTTGAGCATTTTTGAGAAATGCACTTTTTGGCTAATGGTTCGTTTTAAAGGGTCAATAGATATCAAGGAAACCAAAAATGACCCCTTAATTATTTCAAAAAGGCCTTGCAGGGGCCGCTAAAGAGCAAAATGACTTTAAAAATGGACCAAAACCCCTTAATTTGGGCCAAAACTCCCTTAAATTAGGACGAAACCCCCCATTAATTAGGGACCAAACCCCTTTAATAAGGCCCCGGCAACCCTTTATAGGACGAACCCCCTTAATTTTGGCCGGGAATCCCCTTAATTAGCGACCAAACCGCCTTAATTAGGGACCAAACCCCTTAATTAGGGACCAAACCCCTTAATTTGGGCCGGAACCCCCTTAATTAGGGACCAAACCCCATACTTAGGGACCAAACCCCGACGAACTTTCAGACACGTGCCAATCTTCTCTTGCCCTCCTTACTGCGCAAATACTCAGATCGAGGTCAAAGACGAACGAAAGGAAGGGCCAGGTGATCCCTATCTTAAATATAATTGGGTCTTCCGAGAGTTTAAAAATTTCAAACCTGCTAAAAAACCCGTCGCATTATGTTTGGATCTGCTTATAAACCATAAGCATGATGCGTCATAAACTAGAGTTCACAAAATAGTTCACAAAAAGTTCAAACCAAAATAAAAAGTTTTTAAAACTACCGAGTGCCCAATTTTTGGGCAGTTAAAGCGCGCGCTTCAAGTGCCCATTTTTGGGCACTCGGTAGTTTATAACTTTTTATTTTGGTTTGAACTTTTGTGAACTATTTTGTGAATCTAGTTATGAGCATCATGCTAATGGTTTATAAGCAGATCCAAACATAATGCGACGGGTTTTTAGCAGGTTTGAAATTTTTAAACTCTCGGAAGACCCAATTATATTTAAGATAGGGATCACCTGCGCCTTCCCTTTCGTTCGTCTTTGACCTCGATCTGGGTATTTGCGCAGTAAAGGGCAAGAGAAATTGGCACGTGTCTTGAAAGTTCGTCGGGGTTTGGTCCCTAAGTAATGGGGTTTGGTCCCTAATTAAGGGGTTTCGTCCCAATTAAGGAGTTTCGGCCCAAATTAAGGGGGTTTGGTCCATTTTTAAAGTCCATTTTGCTCTTAGCGGCCCTGCAGCCTTTTGAAATAATTAAGGGTCATTTTTGGTTTCCTTGATATCTATTGACCCTTTAAACGAACCATTAGCCAAAAAAGTGCATTTCTCAAAAATGCTCAAATTTTTGAATTTGCTCTTTAGTGCGCTCAGCAGGCATTTTTGAAATTTTTAAGAGTCATTTTCGGTTTCTTTAATATCGATTTACCTCAGAAACGAACTTTTAGCCAAAAAAGTCCATTTATAAAAAATGCTCAAATTTTGAAATTTTGCTCTCTAGCGGCCCCTGCAGGCCTTTTTGAAATTTTTAAGAACATGACTCTTAAAAATTCAAAAATGCCTGCAGGGGCCGCTAGGGAGCAAAATCGACCAAACCCCATTAATTAGGGACCAAACCCCTTTAATTAGGAACCAAACCTCCTTAATTAGGGACGAAACCCCCTTTTATTTGGGCCGGAACCCCCTCAATAAGGGACCAAACCCCTTCAATAAGGACCAAACCCTTTAATTAGGGCCGGTACCCCCTTAATTAGGGCCGGTACCCCTTAATTAGGGCCGGTACCCTTATTGAGTCGTAACCCCCTTAAATTAGGGACAAAACCCCTTAATTAGAACCAAACCTCCTTAATTTGGGACGAAACCCCCTTTATGCGGCCGTGAACCGCCCAATTAGGACCAACCCTTTAATTATGGCGGTCCCCCTTAATTAGGGACGAAACCCCTTAATTAGGGACAAAACCCCTTAATTAGGACAAACTCCTAATTAGGCCAAACCCCCTTTATTGGGCCGGAACCCCCTCAATTAGGAGCCAAACCCCTTTAATAAGGGCCGGTACCTGCTAAAAACCCGTCGCATTATGTTTGGATCTGCTTATAAACCATAAGCATGATGCGTCATAACTAGAGTTCACAAAATAGTTCACAAAAGTTCAAACCAAAATAAAAGTTATAAACTTACCGAGTGCCCAAAAATGGGCACTTAAAGCGCGCGCTTTAAGTGCCCAATTTTTGGGCACTTAAAGGTCACTCAAAAAGGAGGATTTTTTTGAAGGTCTCTAAATGACCCAAACGACCTATGGGATCGATAGATAAGTGAATTGGGAGAAAAAGCCTTTTAACATTTTTTTTTTCAAAAAATGACAAAAAAATAATATCAAATACATATCAGCAATCAGAGGTGTTTAACTCCCGTAGTGTCTTTTGCGCCATCGATGCGCAATGGCCTTTAATCGCAATTTTAGGACCCTTAATCATTATTGAATGGAAAATTACAAAGTGATCGATCGACTATTTGAATAATTGACGTTTGTGCGTTTTTTTTTCGAAAATTTTTACTGTATTACAGACTTAATTTTTTGCAAAAAAAATTTAAATCAATAAAAAAAAGCCTTTGAACGGGAACCAAAACAAAATTCTAAGACTTTTTCCCATTACACATAGCCCCAAAGTGATCACGTGACCGTATATGGATCAACGCGCCTCAGAGTACAAATCCTAACTATTTGAATGATACAAACAACGCAAGATATTAGCACCCAATCAAAACCGTTGAATAAGAAATAATCCGATTTCATTGGTCAGATTAGGAAATGATAAACCAATCAACTGCTCAGATTTCGCATTTTTCAAATAGTTAGGATCTGTACTCTGAGGGCGTTGATCCATATTCAAGGAATAAAGTTGGCCAAAATAGTACTGTTTTTTTCAAAAAATTACTTAAACCAATTTTTTGAAAGAAGTGAAGTGGTTCTTTAGAAGTTTTTAAAACTTTTTCTCTATAACACCAAAGACCGAAAACGATCACGTGACCTTCAAATTGGGAAATAAAGGTTTTGCGTGAAAGTAAACAAAAGTGATCAAATTACGCCGAAAAATTTTTTGGGCCAATAAACACATAATTTCAAAGTTTTGAACTAAATAATATTTTCCAAACGCGTCACTTGATCTTATTTTTCGAGAAATAAGGATTTATCTATGACATATTTCAAACCTTATTTTTGAATTATTTCGTCACATGATTTTATTTGGACTTTGATGTAATGAGAAAAAATGTCTTAAAAAACGTTTGAAGTTGACCCTGGAATTTTTTTGACGTAATTTGATTACTTTTTCAAATTACTGTAATATGCCTTTCTTTCAAAAATTACTCAAATCACCCCTTAAAAGAATCGTCAGGAATTTCTAAGACTTTTATTGCATTTTAAATTGGCCTCCGCTTAAGGGGGTTATGTTACGCAAATAAATTTTCCTTAAAAATTTTCTCTCCACTAATTCGCCAAAAAAAATAAGAATGAGCTTGGTCTTAAACTTTTTCGATCACTGTTTGCTCACCAGGTTGGCGTTGAAGTGCAAATTCTAGGGCATGTTATAACTGCCCCCAGGCTAACCTGCAAGTCTCAAATTAATAATTATTATGGTTGTGACTAGAAAATTTAGTGCAGCTAACGTATGGCAAAGCGAAAAAAAATTTTGTCATCTGGTACAGTAGATAACCTGAAAAAACTGAAAAAAACATATTTTTCATTTTTTCAAACGCTCTCCACTAGGCGGTGTTGATTCTTGAGATCAAATAGTGTTTGCCCATCAAATTTCCAGAACCTCAACTAGTGTTTGCCGAGCAAAAATATTCTCAAATAATTATTTCTAGAATTATTTTATTTTGAAATGTTGGAAAAAAAAAATTTTTGACAAAAATGACAAAAAATTTTCTCAAGAAAAAAGTCATTAATTTAATTTAAAAGTGGTGATTATACTCCCTTTATATTCAAATTTTCTCAGGATTTCAGAAAAACATGTTTTAAGTTTCCAGGATATCTAATAGTAGTACTTGCCATATACAAATCTATAACTTAAAAGGAATACTACGATTTCAAAAATGAGGTTTATTTTGAGACACAATTATCATTCTGAGAAAATTGAGTATAAGGAGTATAATCATCACTTTAAAATCAAATTAATGATTTTTTTCTGAGAAAATTTTTTTGTGATTTTTGTCAAAAATTTTTTTTTCCAACATTTCAAAATAAAATAATTCTAGAAATAATTATTTAGAATATTTTGCTCGGCCAAAACACTAGTTGAGGTTCTGGAAAATATGATGGGCAAAACTATTTGATCTCAAGTTTAACACCGCCTAGTGGAGAGCGTTTGAAAAAATGAAAAAATATGTTTTTTTTCAGTTTTTTCAGGTTATCTACTGTACCAGATGACAAAAATTTTTTTCGCTTTGCCATACGCTAGATTCACTAAATCTCTAGTCACAACATAATAATTAGTAATTGTTGCTTGCAGGTTAGCCTGCGAGAGCAGTTATAACATGCCCTAGAATTGCACTTCAACGCCACCTGGTGAGCAAAACCAGTGATCGAAAAAGTCTAAGACCAAGCTCATTCTATTATTTTTTGGCCGAATTAGTGGGGAGAAAATTTAAGGAAAATCTATTTGCGTACATAACCCCCTTAAATAGAGCATTCTAGAAGTTCAAACTTCCGGAAACTGATAACATAATAATGCATAGGCCAAAGAAAAAGAGAGATTGATTAATTTTTTCATGCGCGAGATAATCCATAGTTTTAAAGAATATTATTTTACATTGAGAATGGTGATGAAAACATTCCCTTTTTTTGCAGATGCAAGACAAAAATTGGTGGCGGTTTAATATTTGAATATTAAAATGTCAAATTAACCCTAAATTCGTGTTAATTATGCACCTTGTTTTCTGAGATTCGGCAAAAATGAAGAGTTTTTAATTTTCTTATTCACATTGATATTTTTGTATTATTTTTTTAACAAATTGTTTTCATAGGACTGTAGAGAATTTTTTGAATAATATGATTATCATTGAAAAAATATATGTTGATAATGCATGTTCGGTTATAATGCTCAATTCAAGCGGCTGCGCCATCGATGGCGCAAAGGACACTACGGGTCCAGAGATTGTCGGCCACTACGGGAGTTAAGCCTAAACACTGAAGTAGCTAGTTGAAAAAAAATTGAGTTCCAGTTGCCAGAGACGAAAAATAATCCCGATTTTTCTTGGTTAAGCTGGACTGATTTTCACAATATTATTATAAGTTAAAAAATGAGCACCCGGTAAGGAGGTCCTATGAATTTGAAAATTTCGGATCTAGGGTTGTTTTTGACGCTTAAAATTTTGGTCAAAATTTTTTTTGACTCCGAGTACTTGGTGGCGCTGTTTAAGGTTGTCAAAAATCGTTTTTTTAGTTTTTTTTAACGAAAAGCAAAATGTTCATCTTATTTCGCAACGCTAACTCATTTTTTTCGGTAAAACGTAAAATTCTGCTTTAAATTGACATCTTAAATTTCATAGAGGACCAAGATCACGTGGTGTAGCACCGGAAATGGAGGTGCCCGAAAACTCGAATTATTTCAAATCAATGATTTGCGGTGCTCAAAAGATGCGCAAGCATCGATTTTGTGAAAACCGTATTAGCAACTAAAGGTCTTCGATGACCAAAGGAGGTGCTAGACGTGATTCTATGATTTGGTGGTGTTAACAACACCACGGTATTGAGCATTTATAGGAAATTTCATTATTTGAAATAAATAAAGATAGCCATTAAATAGGAAATTTTCTGGAGATTCATTTTATCTTATTTCTCAAAAAAAATTCAGAATTTTTGCTGACTGCTGATTGTTTGAAAAATTAAGTTGCCTCAAAGTCACTTTTGACTCGGAAATAAAACGGCAGGGTCAAATTAGACTAGAAAACATACTTTTAAAAATTTTCCAGAATTAGAAAATGGGTATTAAGGATACTCATAATGACAAAAATTATCGATTGTTTTTAAAAAATTAAGGTATTTAGCATTTATGTGATAGGTTATCGTTCAAAATAATTCAAGACCGTCATGTAAAAGCAAATTTTAAGAAGATTCATTATGACATATCCAACAAAAAAAATTTCAGGCATTTGCTGATTGCTGATTGGTTGAACAATAAAATTGCTTTTAAGTCACTTTTGACCCCGGAAATAAAAGCAGAAGCTCAAATAATATCAAAAAAGACACTTTTGAAAATTAAACAAAATCGAAAGAGCACTATTTTTCATGGGGGATACGGTATCCCGGATACCCTTTTAAAGCCGAAATAACTGGATTTTATATATTCAGTATAAATTGTCTATTAAATGAGTTCTAAATTGGTCTAAGGTCGATAGAAGAGAATTTTGAATTTGATATTCTCAAAAAATTTTTAACAAATTTACAAATTTTTTTGAATTTAAAATAAAACAATTTTTAAGACAATTTTCTTGCACATTGGAAATAATTTATATGTCGAAGAAATTAAGAAATTTTGAAAATTTCTTCCAAATTTAAATATTTTATTCAAAATTTATAAACTTTAGTGCCAATTTGAAAACTATCGTCAAAATTTGACGAAAAACTTAATTTTCTGGAAAATTTGCTAATTTGTTTCAAAATTTTGAAAATCTTCTGAAAAATTACACGATTTCTTTTTAAATTGAGCAAAATTTGAGTATTTTTATTTCTTTTCAAATATTTGAAATTTTCTTAAAAATATGAAAATTTTGAAAACTATCTTAGACATTAAATAATTTTCTTTAGAAGTTTAAAATTTCCTGGAAAATTAAACAAAATTAAAAATCGGGGTTTGTTTTTTATCAATTTATACTTTTAAGGGTGACATAAACCCGGCATCCTGGAGTCAATATAACGTAGCAA
>SCLH01000563.1:904022-936650 GCA_004367855.1 Oikopleura vanhoeffeni | reverse complement strand
AAATTTTTTTTATTTAGATAGAACGTTTTGGCCTTACACAAAACACATAGTCTGGGAGATGTCCATGAGAGAGGCTATTGTGAGGGCGGTTCTAATCTCAGGTGCCTTTGAGGGAAGAATATGAAACACGATATTTAGACAATGAGCCGCGCGGGTCAGTCGCGACATCCTCCACATTTCTATTCATACAATCCTTTGATAAAACTAACCAACTTTCCAAAAAAAAATTATTAATCGTAACTAAAACAAAATAAAGAAGCCGACATATAATCAAAAAAGCTACAAATTTTATATTTAATCTATGAATCGAAACGATGATAACATTGAATAATCTTGATTGGTAAAAAACAGCAAAATAACTATTCTCAAGCACTTTCGGCGTCAAATTCGAAGAAGCAAATCGAAATAATTCCAGTTCAAACCGTCCAAGAAAAAGAAATTATTTCAAATCCGTCAATTCAAATGACCCAGTCTTCATCCACTGGAAACAATCTCAGTGCTTGCTATTCTTTGTATAGTTCTAAAACGCATTCGGCGGAAAATATTCAAAATACGAATTTTATAGAAGATAACGAAAAAGATGATCAAATTGTCAATTCCTTTATACTGTAAATTGACTGATTTTCACAAAAAATCTAAACATTTTATCTAACTACTCACTGTTTTACGAAGATATCAATATTTAATTATGATGAGATAAATTAAAATAATAAAAAAATGATTCTAATAATTAACATCGATTTTTCCTTCAAAAAACAACAAAAAAATGATACTCTATAAATAAACAAGGTGCAATTTGCAAGTTTGAAGGCGCTGGAGAGAAATTGTTCTAGGGGTAAATAGTATGTTTCGAAAACTGCTACATAAAGATTAAGGGGTGGGCGTCGTAATCTGGTACCTTTCAATCCCGCCTCATAATAATTCTAGGGCAGTTGTCTGAGGAAATCTGAGCATACTCGTTTATAGTTCTAGCCTTCGCCTAACGATTCCATATCTCTAAGTTAACATTGTTACATCACACCACCAGCTGGTGAGTCTATTCTAGAACACTAAACAGTTTTTTTAAATCTATCTTCTTTTAGACCCCACATACAAAGCGTCTGAAAATTTACACAAAGTAGCGGATAAATGAGAACAAAAATGTGATGAGAAAGAATTTTCCAAATTTAACAATGGCAAAATTCATGACTTTGATTGGTTTAAAATTCCACCAATTAGAATGCAATCTTTGTAGCATTTTTTGTGAACAAGTTATTTGATTTATGCAGCAGTGTAATATACCACGTGAATAGTATAATTGTTGATCTTCTGAATTTTGACGACCTCGGAACAAATAGACGAAATGCACGTTTATAAGAAAGTTAACCTCAAGTGATGATAATTCAAACGAAATCGATGACAATTAATTTAAAAAATGGGATTTCATTCGTTTATAACATCAATTGGATAACTCAACTGATAAGGCCACGAATTTTCAAAGTGACCATGGTTGAGTTAAATATCCATTTATGACCTTTTGATTAATCTAAGAGATGTGGGTTGAGGGAGCCAATCCTAACACTCCTAAGACCCTTTATAGCCACTCATGAGGCCGCTTTATCTTCTTTTCAGCTCACATCTCTTAGATTAATCAAAAGGTCATAAAGAGATATAATATAGGATTTTGAAATTACATTCTCGGGAAGTATTTTTCAAAATTTAATGAATGCTGGCTAAAATTTTGTGTATCTAGCCAACAAAAAAATTGACATTAAAAAGAAATCAGGCTGTATTCTTTGTAATTTCTATCAAAAAATCAGTGTTTAAAATTCTCCGTATGAATTTTAAGGTATAAGTTATACCGTATAACGTTTCTTGAATCAAGACTCTTGAGGATAAACTTTTTCTACCTAGAATTTTTCGAATGAAAATTTTATTTCACACGAAAAATTCTGTAAACTGCTTTTAAAATGTGAGGCTATTCATTAATTTGTTATTAGCTCTCAGTTTTAAGTTATTTCGACATCATCAAACCCGTACTGTTGGCTTTTAATTTTTATGGGAGATACTGAGAAAAAGTCTGATTTTTGAAAATGTCGATCATAGTTCAAAAACTACCAGAGTATTATCAGCTTGGAAAGAAACGTTGCTTACTAAATCTCTAGTAATCTAAAGATTCTTGTCAAAATATTCTAAAATGAATATTCTCTAAAACTTAACTATGGATTAGTTTGTTCAACCTGGATTTAACCTTGTTCCTCGTTGCATCGACGAAACTGTGGCTAATTTATTTTTATAGTCCTTTAACTTATGAGCTTGATTAATAACGCGTTTCTTTTGTAGAACTCGAAACATGTTACATGATTAAGGGCTTTTTCCGAAAATCAAATAAAAAATTGTCCCGTCGCTATTAGAAAAATGATGTTTTTAAATATTGGTAGATTTTAAATTCAATCTGCTCGAAAAAAAATGATGACCCGGATTTTCAAGTTTTTAGTATTAAAATGACCGGGCACTAGGGACTAAAAGAAAACTCGAAAATGATAAATTCGTTAGAAAGACAAAGTTATAGACAAAAAAGTTGTTTGACCTTTGCAATATTAGGGTTTCAGAGTTTTTAAAGTAAAACCCCCAAAAATGATCTCAAATGAGAGAGAAGTGTGTAAGGATGTGGGGAAAAAATTATTTATGACCTATAATTGTTTCGATAATGATAAAACTGGGCAGTTACTGGTTACCTGAATCCGGTAAACGGATATTTAACACATATATTACGGGTCGATAGTGAAATGTATAAATTTGATGTTTGGAACATGACCACAGGAAAACAAGAGTTCTAAGGCATAAAATTTCAATGTTTTTTTGTGTGATCAGATTATTAAGGTCAATTCTTCAAAATAATAAAAACAATTTTGCATAGGCCCATAAAAATGTGAATTTGCTAACATTGTTAAATGTATCAAAATCTGTATTTTCATGATGTCATTGCATTTTCAAAATAATTGGGTTGCGCAAAAAATATTTTTTTTATCATTTTTGAAGAATTGATCTCAATAATCTGATCCAGCCAAAAACATTGGAATTTTATGCTCTAGAACTCTTGTTCTCGCCTGTTTATGTTCAAAAATTCTCAAATTTTACATTTCACTTTTTATACATTTCACTATCGACCCATATATTACATCGTTATATAAAGATAAACCAACATAGAAAAAATTAAGCTTCCTGTTAATTTTAAGATTAAAAAGAGTGAGCATACCGACTCGGTATTACCGATGTTCGAAGATTCGAACTTTCGAATTTTGAACTCGCCAAAAATAACAATCCGGTTGATAACCCCTTTATCACCTTTTGATTAATCTAATAAATGTGGGCTGAAAAAAAGAGAAAGCGGCCTAATGAGTGGCTAGAAAAGGTCTTAGGAGTGATATGATTGGCTCTCTCAACCCACATCTATTAGATTAATCAAAAGGTGATAAAGGGATATCCAGTTATCCTGAGGCAAAAACCCGTTTCATGATTTTTCAAACAATTTAACCATGATAGCAGAGACAAATCTGTTGCTGCTTATAAAAATCACTTTACATTTCGAATCGGACTTTTTTTCCGAAATTTTTTGAGATTATAAAATGTTTGGATAATAAGTTTTTCGATCCAAATTGAAACATTGAGCGGATTCGGAACCTTTTTTCAAATTTGTGTTGTCATTTACAACAGGCTTCCAAAAGGGATGCATCCCCGCCGATTTTTCATCCTTATCCCTATCCAGTAAAACTTCTGAAGAGCGTTTATGTTTATGATTATGCAAATAAAGATAGGGATAGAAAAGGGATAAAAAGGGGGATGGGGATAAAACGGGATAGGGATAGAAAAAGGGATAGAAACGGGATAAAAAGGGGGATGGGGATAAAAGGTGGATGGGACTTTCCATCCCTATCCGGGATAGGCTATTCCTTCATGGCTCTGAATTTTCTATCCGTATCCCAAGTTGGGGGGATTCCCAACCCTATTCCTATTCCCCTCTATCCCTCTTGGTTTATCCCTTCTATCCTTATCTCTTTTGGAAGCCTGATTTACAGTTATTAAAAACGCGATCAAATCAACTTTTTTTCAAATACCGACAATGTCGGCCAGACATGTAAACGGTTTGGACACTCTATCTATACTTTAGAGAGTTAGTTCGATTGTATAAAAGATATTTTAAACTCGTATAATAACCGTTTTAATTTGAAAAATCGTTATTTGTTTTACAAATAAGCTGAGTTTCACAATAAATTTGAGCGTATATTACGAAAAATCAATAGACGGTGATTTAGTTCTGAAGTTTATTTTTATTACATTGCAATAGGGAAATAGAGGTATTATCGGATAAATTTTCAAATTATGCGCTTGATTATCGCGTTATCTGAACAGTTTTTGAGGTTTTAAAGCATTAAATTATAAGATCACGTATAAGATGATTCTTTGAGTCATTCAATTTCATGATATTCTAATTAAGGATTTCTTAAAATTTTGGGACCAACTGAATCTAAAATAATCTGTTTGTCGTGTGAACGATTTGTCAGAGATGGTCTCACAATATTATCGGCTAGCCAATTTTATCATTATTGACATTCTTTGTAATTTTTTATAAATATGCTTTTATATTTTCACGATGACAATTCTATTTTGAGTTCATGCAATTTAAGCTTTTCTGAGACCAATCTGGTCTCATTAAAAAATATGAACACTTTTAACAGATGAACAGTTTAAACCAGGGATCAAAAAAACTGTATCGTAGAAGTAGGATCGGATCATATTCCGATTCAAACGGATTCAATCTAGTCGTTATTTTGGTCTCAGTTGATCCGATTGAAATGTATTGGTCGGGTACTCCAATATGATATAAATTTGGGGGGGCAGTCGATCCAATATATTTATTTCAAATGCTTGAGTCGATCCGATATAATTTTTATTTTCCTCCTGTCGATCCCTTATTCAAATAGATAATATAAGCCGCGGTGTATTTGATACCGCGAAATATTCTTGATATTATTAAAGTCATAAAAAACTTAGTAATTTACATAGGGAAAGGTTAATCCACAAAACTTTTATCCGCCAAATTTTTTATTTGTCAAATTTTCGAAAAAAAATTACTTGATATTTGTTCTGGAATCAAAAATTTCGAAATAACTCGCAAAAACTCATTTGCAGGGGAGATATTTTGGAAAATTTGGGGATATTTGGCATTTTTTGCGATATTGGCACTTTCGGCGATATAGGGACACAAATTATTTTTTTCGTTTAATAATGGAAATAAGTGTGGGCGTTTAAAATGACGTCATACTTTGAATTTTTCCATTTTATAAGGCCTTCACAATAAGTTCAAATGAAGTAAAGTACCAAAATGTGTGGAATTCCGTAATCAATCAAACGCAATCACCTCAAAATTCAAATAAGTAGATTTGGGAAATTTTATCTTGTAATATGACGTCATTTATGACGTGCTCAAAGTTATTTGTGATAAAACCCTCAAACGCCCACGCAATAACGGCAATATTGGCTCTGTTGACGATACGAGCACCGACAGGAGTTTAGCTAAAAATCATTAAATTGCCTTTGTTTTTTGAGCAATATTCGCAAATTCGGTGATTTTGGGCACTCGATTAAGGCCCTCTTTATTATCTTTATGAACGTCAGCAAAGTTCTGCAGTCCAGAAAGTTTTGCTTAAAAAAGACAGTTCGAAAAAAACAATTTGACGGCTAAAAATTTGGCGGATAAAAGTTTGGCGGATGAGCATTCCCTTATTTACATTTTATCAAATAAAGTACATTTTCTAATTTCGGGTTTTTCAGTTAGAACTGATTTTGAGAATGATTACCGCAAATAAGGATTAAATACAATTTGAATTCAGTTATTAAGAAAACCAAAACTACAATTTGTAGCTGAAGCGAAATGTAGGGTTAACGAAAAAATTTACAAAAAATCCACCTATTAAAACCAATTTTAGGACGGAGATACTTTCGTCAAAATAAAATAAAGTTAAAAATTAACTACAGGTACAGTTTCATCTCTATTGTGAATTTTTTATCAAAAGACTGATATATACTCAGCTGGTCTCTGGTTCAGACAATTTTATAATATATTTTGTCAGCAACTTTAAATCGTTCATAACTTCGTTATTGAATTCTTGTTGACGTTTTTCTATGTGTGAAATGTAATTTGTCAGCGTCGAAATCTCATCTTTTTCCTCGGGAACACATTTTGAAAGATCCGATCGAGAACTGGCACTTGAAAGTCTTGAGCACGATTCAACGCAGAATAAGGTTTTTCATAACGAAAACGAACCGAAAAAAATAAAACGTGGTTGTCACAAGTCAATCTCAAAGTACGAAAAATACGAAAATGTCTACCTTCCTCGTATATATCGAGATAGCATATTTCTACAAATTATGCAGTTGAGGGGAACTGGCTTTTAAAAAAGAGGTTTTTTTCTAAATATGTGATGAAGTTCGAAAATCATGCCTTTTCGACTTTATTAACCTCTGTTAATTACTTTGATTTTCCGCATCATTAACAACCATGAGTAGTCAAATATTATTTTTTTCACATGGTTAATTGAATTTAAAAAATTCATAATAAAAAAAATATCCATATTTTATTGGTCAACTTTTGCTCTGTTTTCTCAAAATTACTCATAACTCCAAAAATAATATCTTCTACCAAAAGAGACATACTTCATTGCAGAAAAAAGTAGGGCCTTCATCAAAGGCTCTTAAAAATATTTTACTGCAATACTAATCGAGTGGTCAAAATCCAGAAGTCCTTTTTGGCGTGGACGGAAAACACCCTATTGCGATCGATGGTACCTTACGCAAGAACTTGTTACCAAATTGGGGTTGTAGTAAATTTATTAAACTCGTTAAAAAACCTTGAATATGTTAGTTTATTCTAAATCGGTCGACCCTTGGCAATTTTATGTGCTAGAAAATAAGAAATAATTTCAAATATTTTCGCATGTTTCTAAATGCTAAGAATAATAATAAAATAGTCTGAATCAGACTTTTTTCTTTATTCGGTATACAGAAACTTTTTAGGTTATAATTTATAACCTAAAAAAAAAGTTTATAACTTATAAACTTTTTTATTATTAGGTTTCGAAATAACATTATGTAAAAGTTTCACTAGATTCTATTTACTTTATTTTATTATATTTATTAAAGAGAGTCAATTTGGTAGGGAAAAAGCTATTTTATAAACATGTTTGTCGTTTAAAAATTATTTATCAGAGAAAAATGAAGTGAATAACGTCATTTGAATGTATCTAACAGGCAGTTCCCGCAGGATTTTTATTCAATTATCTAATTGAGCTTCATTGAATTGTATGTTATGACAATACCGAGCTATTCAATGTCTGGTTTACACAAAATATCGAGGAAAAAAGGATTTGTTGGCACTTTCAACATTTTAGTTACAAAATAATAGTGATAATTTGATAATAAAAATGCTTACTTCACTGGGCTTGCAAAATTTCTTTCGACAAAATCTGTGAAAAGGTTTGCCGACGACCGAGCTTGCCGCGAATATATTTTCTCGAAACCAAACAAGCTCGGTTTTGATAGATTGAGAATTTTGCCGGATGATTTTTCCTCATCTGGTACAGTATATTATATCCTTTTCGGAACGGAACTCCATCTCAAAAACGCTTACTATCTCTATAGCGCGTGTTCGAATCCCACTAATGTTGTCTCAGTGATTATATTGAATATGATTTTAGACAAGGGTCTTGATAATGGAACCGCTAAATTTTATCGGTGTGTAATATCTCAAGCAATCACTTAGACAACATCAGTGGGATTCGAACACGCGCTGTAAAGATAGTAAGCGTTTTTAAGATGGAGTTCCGTTCCGAAAAGGATATACTGAATCAGTATTACAGATTCAAAAAAATTGAAGATCAGCACAGATCGGGGTGTTAACTCTCATAATTGCAGACTATTTCTTGTTCCCTAGTATGATATGGTAACGCGTGACCATGCTGTTTAAATCAAGCGTATAAGTCATACCGTATTACTTATGCGCTTATACGGTATAACCTAAGATTCATTATCAACATATATTTTTGATTTGTTAATAATACAATTCAAATAATTTGCCAGAATCCTATGAAAAAGATTTCTAAGAAATATTATATTAAGGCATCAAATGTTAATAAGAAACTAAAAAATCTATCTTTTGACCACCGTTCACACAATAAAGTGCATAAGTTATACTAATATAGGTTTAATTTGACATTTTAAAAATTTGTAGTATTAAACCGCTGACACTACTGCTAGTATACCTCTGCTCTGTTTTAAAACAATCCAATGTTTTCATCAAAGTTTTCTCGAAAAAAAAGAGAAGATTAAAACAACTATTTTTGAAAAGTAATCTGAGATGACGCATCGAATTTATTTTTCACATCAGTCCCTTTCTGGAGCTCTGAAACTCACCAAAAGTGAAAAGATATGCATTCTCGTGTAATCGTAGGCGTTATCCGATTTCATATATTTTGAGTACTTCTTGAAAAAACATAGTACCGATATACGGTAATTTGAAAAAGTACTCAAATTACGTCGAAAAAATTTGAGAGCAAACTCCAAACGTTTTTAAGTCTTTTTTCTCATCACAGTATAGTCCAAATAGAATCACTGAACAATATAATTACAAATAATTACGATATAAGGTTTGAAATATGTCAATTCGATTAGGGGGGCTCCTGGTCTTTTAGCCAAAAATTTGATTTAACTCAGCTTTTGCAAACGACTCATTCGATTGAATTTTAAGATAGCTAAAACAGAGCACAAATATCTGGTTAATAATTGAATTTAAACAATTGGTCCGAATCCGACAATTGTTATCAATGTTTTTAAGAAAAACTAGTAATTAAACAACTTCAGTAATCTCAGAAAAAAAGATAAAATAAATTGGTCCGATGAACCAATTTTTTTTCACAAGATATTTGTGCTCAGTTTGAGCTATCTAAGAATGTTATTGGATGAGTTGTTTTTAAAAGTCGAATTAAATGAAAATTTTGGCTTGAAAACTAGTAAAAAATGACCAGGAGCCCCCGTAATTGATATATCGATCCTTATTTCTTAAAGAATAAGATCACGTGACGTCTTTGGAACATGCCGTTATGTTTAAAATTCTAAGATGTGTTTATTTGCCCTGAAATTTTTTCGGCGTAATTTGAGTACTATTTATGCACTTGAACCAAACCTAATTTCCTAATTTGAAGGTCACGTGATCGTTTCTGGACTCTGCTGTAATGAAAAAAAGTCTTACAAACTTCCTCCTTAAGAACCTCCTCACTTTTTTCACAATTTTGTATTTCCTGTACATTGAATCCGAGATTTATCATTGTTGAAAATATATGTAAGGCCAACAAAGACAAATCGAGCAAGTGTAGAACATAAGGTGGTACTGGTTTTGAGTTACCAGCTGATGAGACATATTTTTCACATTTTGGTGCGTTTATTTGTACGCGCGGAGATATAAATAATTGTTTTGTAAGCAATCGAAATATCATATTTCAAATTTGAGACCTGCTATGAATAGCTAAAGTTTCACTTGTAATTTTGCAACTTATATTTTATTGTCAAAAACGTATGGTTTTCCGAGAAATACAAAGTGAGTGAACCTCTCTTTTCTTCCTCAGTTATCGAGTTCACAGAATTCAAATTTTAAAAATGTTAGGTGTTATTTACTTAAGTTTATCCTTGAGCCCAATCTTAACCCTTGTGAGCACAGAGCCACAATTGTGGCTCCAGCATACCTAAAATCATCCAAAAAAGGCAAAAAACGGGATCGTAGAATCTTTTCTTTCAAACACATTATAAAAAATTTAAATTCGGTTCCAAAAAAATAATTGAATTTTTTTTCGAATGTTTGGTTCCAGAATAACGGGGTGTTGATTTATTAGGATTTTTCGCCTATGTTTCACTTCCGGAAAAATTATTTCGGAACTAGACATAAAATACAAATGTGAGATTAGTCAGTTTTTAGGAAAGTGTTTTGTGCATGCATAACAGTCAAAATAAATATTTATTGATATATATGGAAGATATTTTTCTTCGGAAGTGAAAGTTATAAATTTTCAATTTCAAGTATCCCATGAAAAAATTAAGTTATCATACAAGTGAATTTAAGCAATCAAACAATATCCAGAGTTGTACTTCATTACCATATTTACTTAAAAATAAGGGAAAAAGTGTAATCATCTGCTTTTATAGGGAAAAATAAACATTTTTCATCAAAAATCATGATTTTTCCATCAAAATTTTTGACTTATTTATAAATTACTTTTGATTTATGAGATAAAAATCACAACGGACAAAACTTTGACGTAGGCCAGATACTTGTGCATCGTTTTAGAAATAAATGTAACCTTTGAAGACAACTGTGACAGTGTATCACGTGATATGATGTGCCTTGCTATTCTCATTATATTTTCTAGAACAAAAAAGTAAAATTCAAGAATATGAAATGTCGAATGCAAAAATATCATCTTTCAACTTCCTTATGCAGAAAAAATTGAAATTCCAACTGCCTTAAACGTTCTGTAAACAACGTTCAAAGTAGAGCCACAATTGTGGCTCTGGTGCCTTGACGGAACTTTTTTTATATGCTCACAAGGGTTAAAAGAGTAATTGGATCAATATTATTGAATTGTTTTCGAGGTATAATATATGCATTTTCATAGACTAACTACATTATATTAAAGAATCAAAGAATTAAAAGAATCAGCATTTAAAGAATCAATATTATTTATAGTTTTTCCGTAATAAGCGCTCAAAGTCGTGCCTTTATATAGGCTTCTGAGTGTGAGGCGAAGTTCTGGTTTTTGAGTGTGAGGAGGTTAACAAAGGGCAATAAAGGGATTTTTAATACTTATTATTTAACATAACAAAAAGACATGATATATTATTAAAAACTATTTGGGTTTTTATCAACAATTTTGAACAAAAATCTTCATGAACCATTTATTCATATCAAATAAATTCTGAAAACTTTGAATTCGTCAAAAAACTAAGAATTATTAAAAGGAATTGTGAATGCTACCTTGGCGAAACGTTGTTATATCAAAAAGCGTTTGTAAAACATTTAGCGGGAAAATTTTAAAGTTGTTATGATCAAAACTAAAAGAGCGTTCTAACTTATCAGTTATGAAAATAGTTGACATCATAATTTCAGTGGAACCAAACCCTTTCTTTTTCTTCCAAGTTATTAGTTATGAAAACAGTTACGGTACATAACTTAAGTAGAAGTAAACCATTTTTTGGGGAGCTTCATGTTGCGATACCCATTATTGTGTTTACTAAAAATCAACGAATTTCCGAATTAATTTTCTTGTGTGTATAAAATTGAATTCTGAACTGAAATAAAATCCGGTTTGGAAATTGATGAAAATTATTCTGCAATTTCAGTTTATTTGAGGTAATTGTTCAAATGTTCTGAAAAAAATAACAAAAAGTTTTTTTGTACCACAGTATCGGTTAAAATACCGGTCAGAAAAGTCGCTTGTTCACTTCAACTTTATTTTGCGAGGTGAAAACAGAATTCTCCAAAAAGTGCACAAAATTGTTTTTTTTTGAAATATTCTCGGTTTCTGTCACTAAATTTGGATAAACGGCATCGGAATTGTTTAAAAAAAATTGTTTCGAGATCATTTTTTGTCAAAATAATTATGGGAGGAAAAACAAGAAAACGATTTCTAAATATTTCTAAATAAATATTTCTAAATATCTTATTTTGTTTTCAATTCCGAAATGCTCAAAGTTCGGGTTACTTCGAAATTTAGCGAAAATGTGATATTTTTTGTAATTTCCAAAATAATTATCATCATAAATTGAAATTGACAAAAAATCAGTCAGATCTGATGTTTAAATCACAAAATACAGTCAATTATGCAAAAAATACTTAAAAATGGATACGTGAACAAAAAGATACGTAAAAAAATAATTATTTTGCAGATTATTGAGTTATTTTGGGCCAAAATTTGTTTTTATTTAATTTTCAGGAAGAAAATCGATAAAAATAAAAAATGCAGCTAAAATAAAGTTCCTATATGGTTCTGGAGATGCCCCCCTCGGTTACTCCTATTTTCACCATTTAAAAAAAAATCGAAAATTTTCATTTTTCTGACTTTTTTCACAAGCCAAAATTGCAGGCTAATTTCCGGGAAAAATTAAGGTTTAAACAGGCAAAAATTTTTAGAAAAATCAAATTTTTTTTAGTTGAATCGTATTTTGTACAGAAGCAAACCGATAACAAAATATCAAATGCTGCAAAAATAAATTTCCTACCATATATATGGATTAGGGCCCCCTCAGTTGACAGATCGTGAGTACTTAAAGAATACAAACAGCGCATAATATACCCAATCAAAACCCTTTGAAACAAAATAAAGCGATTCCATTAGTCAACTTTGAGCGGATCAACCAATGAAATGCTCAGATTCGGCGTTTATCAAATAGTCACGATCTGTCGGTTAAGGGCCCTTGATTCCTTCGAGATAAAGATTTCGAGATAAAGCCCCGTCGCGACGCGTCGGCTACTCCCGTAGGGAGTCTCTCTTACGTTTTTTATATCTTTAAATAATTCTCTTTAAAAATTAACTAACTGTTATATATCAATATTAACTAACTGTTATATATCAATATACCATATTGTTGAGCCTAAAACCCTAACGGACCATTCAATCATAAAGATTTATAAGTAAACATCTTTGAATTCAAAAAATGAACCAATTTTGTTGAAGGCAGACTCTGCCTGGCAGACTCAGTTGTAAAAAATATTTAACGTAAGTAATTAAATGAAAATGAAAATTTGAATTTTCCGATTTTTTTCATCAATTTTTTTTAAATACTTTTTAATAGACAAAAAATCGAGAACTTTAACCCTCTGCTCAAGGATCGGCACATCTGAATTTTTTTTGATCGATTTGGTCGGCTCAAAATTTTTTGGAATCGGATCTGGATCGGATCGGTCGACTCAAATTTTTTTGGATCGGATCCGGATCGGTCGGCTCGAAAAAATTTGGATTAGATCGGGATCGGATCGGTTGGTTCAAAATAAAATTGGATCGGATCAGGATCGGATCGGTTTTCATGAAGAGTCAGAAAAACACTTCCGTTCATAAATGGCGTACTAGCTTAGGTCACGCTTTTGCCCACGGAAGCTATGGTAGCGAGTTCGAGTCTGCCATGTATCATATATTTTTTATTTGAATTTATTTCATATTATTATAACAAGTCGAAACCAAGTTCAAAACTAGGAATTTTAAGTACTCCCATCGTGTTTCTTAGTCAGTTTGAAGTAAAAAATGGGTCAATGACATTTCAAATTTATAACTCCCTAATGTCTGAAATGACCAAAATAGGTACGAACATGATAAAACCGAATATATAACCGGAAATACGTTTTGGAGAAGGGTTCAATAAAGGTGTATGCCAAGTTCCATTAGATTTGGAGTTCTCAACTTAGACCTTAAATAACTGGGTGCATGTGCAGAGAACATTCATATGCAGTCAAAACCCACAAAAATGTCAAAATATTATAAATAAATGGTAAAAACTGAATAATTATGAAACATTTTATGAAAAAATGGGAATTTACATGTGAATCATTTTTTTTTATTTTGACCAGTAAGTAGCTATCACTTCATGAATCATAAAGAACGTGTTTCAAGACAACAAAAATATTTCCATCTGGATGTTTTTCATGAGAAATAAAAAAAATTGAAAAAATATGATTTTTTTTCGTTTTTCATAAAAATAAATACAGAAATTGCATGATCTCCCGTTCATACGAGTATAAAGCCATCATTTCACAAACCATATCAAGAAAAGTTCCAAACCAAAAAATGTTATTAGCCTGAAAATTTTCACTACATAAACCAAAAAAAATCTAAATTTTTGGTAAACCGGTATTTTGGTCAACTTTAGTGTGGGCGCTAAGAATGCTCAAAACAATCACGGAGTAAATCGAGCCCAAGACATTCGAAAGTTTCATTTAAAATTTTCAGAAATGACCACACGCGGCACAAGAAAGCTAAAACCGTATTTTTACGGTCCCTTCCGGTCATTTTATGATAAATCCAGTGTCTAAATTTTGTCATTTTTCTCATTTTTATTGTTGCGAATGTTAAAAATTAATTTTTGAAAATTGTTAAGAAAAAAAAAAAAAATTTGCAAAATAAATATAAAAAAATTGTCAAATACAAAAGAAATTTGTCAAAGTTTTAAACAATTTGTCAAAGTTCTTATAAATTAGTCAAAATTTGTCAAATTTTCGAGAAATTTCTCAAGTTTGATGAAAAAGTTACAAATGTTAAATTAAATTCCAAAAAATTCTTCGAAATCAAGAAACATTTTTAATTAAAGAATACAGCTTAATTTTGAAAATTTCCAATAAAAATCTGAGTGATTTAAAAAAATAAAAATTTTCCGCAAAATTGAACAATTTTCTTCATAAAAATTTCAATAAATTGATTTATGCTCAAATAATTTGCTTTAAAATTAAACAAAAAATTTCTCATAAATTTGCACAATTTAAACTATTTTTGAAAATTTGTAAATTTTTTTTACTGGACAAATTTCTTCAAAATTATTGTTCAATTTCAAAGAAAAGTCTACAAGTTCCAACAAAAANTTTTCAAACTTACATAAAATTTTTTTTAAGAATATTTGGAAATCCACAAGAAATTTGTAAAATTTCCAAGCCTCTAAATTCTCAAGTTTAAAAGAAGATTTTGAATTTAAAAAAAAATAACAAAGTTTTAAAAATTTTAAAAATCAAAAATTATTGTGAAATAAATAAACAGCTAAATTTTATTCAGATTTCAAACAAATTTTAAAAATCACTCTGAAAAAATTGATAAAAATTTGAAAATTTCATCAGACCTTTTACAACTTTCTAGAAAATTATCTTGGAAAATTATCTTGGAAAATTATCTTGGAAAATTATCTTGGAAAATTATCTTGGAAATTTATCTTGGAAAATTATCTTGGAAAATTATCTTGGAAAATTATCTCAAATTTTCTCAAATTGGATAATTTCCCATCAAAATTTTGAAGCTTTTCGTAAAATTATTTTATAATGGGACGATTTTTTTTTAAATTTCACAAAAATTAAAATTTTTTTTAATTTTTTTCCTGATTTGAATGTTTTGAATATTTTCTCAAAAATTTGATAAGTTACTTTTAAAAACGTTATTTAAAGATAAAAAACTTTGTTCAAAATTTTATACTTTTCTTTAAAATTAGACAATCAACTTCACAAAAGTGGATTATTTTTTCTATATTTGAAAAAAAATTGAAATTTTTTAAGAAATAATTCAAATTTTTCTATTTGTGTAAAATTGAAAAAATAACATATTTCTGGTAAATTTGAGAAATTTTCTTGAAACTTTGACAAATCTTTTTAATATTCAACAAATTTTTAAGAAAATATTTAAAATTTTGTGAAATAAAAAAATTTCTAATGATGACATATTTTCAAAATTTAAAGCAAATTTAAACAAATCATAAAAGTTTCAAAGAAAAATTATCAAATTGTAAAAAATTGCAAATTTGTGATAAGATATTGAAAATTTTTTTAAATTTACTAAAAAAATTCCAAATTTTTGAAAAATGTTCAAAATTGCAGTTAAATTTAGAATTTTTTTTTATTTTTAGAAATTAATTTAAAAGTTGTAAATTTGTTAAATTTAGCTGTTTTCCTGGTTTAAAAATGTTTATTGATTTCAAAAAAAAAATTATAATTTGTTAATTTTTCTTCAAACTTGAGATATTGCTTGAAAATTTGACAAATTCCTCGAAAATTTGACCTTTTTCATTAATTTGTGAAAAATGTTTTGAAATTTTGGGAAATTTATTGTGATCGATTTATTATTTTGAAAGGCTAAAGCCACTTTTAATCAGCCAAAAATGATGAAAAAAATCATCGCAGACACTTCTCCTTCTGATACATTTTGAACTTCAACAATGTGAATCTAAAAATATTTCCTTAAATTTTTTCGGATACTAGGTTCAGATTTTATGACGAGTTGTTGGAAGGCGATTGTTCGCTTAAGATTTACTTCCGAAAAAATACTTTTTGATCCAAATTTGTAATTAAAATTTCAAATAAGCCAATTTTTAGGAAAGTGTTTTGAGTACAAGTGTTTTGCAAGAAAAATTAGCCTTCTGAACATATCTGGAGCAAAAATATTTTTTGGGAGTGAAATTTGAAAATATCTTATTTTGATATAAGTAAAGATAAAATGATATGTTTTGAAAAATTATATAATTTGTGAAAATCATGCCAGAGTGGTACTTTTATACCATATTTGCCTCAATATTGTCATAATAATCAAATAATTTCATTAAATCTAGAACACTAACAATTTTTTCCTACAAAACGTGATTTTTTCACAAATATTTTGAACTTATTCAAATATATTGTTTGATTTCCAACAGATATACTTAATCAGACAAAAGTATTGAGTAGAACAGAGCACTGCGCAGTTATTAAGATAAAATACAAAAATTCATTGATCAGAACTTTGATAAGATTGCGTTTTGATCTTATGCTGTATCGTTTTTCCATAAATTTTATTTGTTCGAATTTTGAGTCGGAAATGATAAAAAACTTAAAAAAATCTCTCCGTCCACTACATCGATTCTTGGAAAAAATTCTTCAGAGATGTATTTTGTTCGCTTTTTTGCATTAAAAAATAATTTAAAAATTATTGTTCAAAATTTGAGTTGAAAACGATAAAAAACTGAAAAAATATCAAAAACTTTTTTGTCATTTTCAATTTTTGATCCCCGTCCGCTTCATCGATTTTCAATTTTTTTTCCAGACATGTATTTTGTACTCATCTTTTTAATGAAAAATAATGAAAATCTTTTTTGTTCGAAATTCGAGTCGAAAATGATAGAAAACTGAAAAAATCTAAAATTTGACTTATTCATTTTTAATTTTTGACCCCCGTCCACTACATCGATTTTCAAAATTCATTTTCATAAACTGTGTTTTTTCAAAGTGCATTTAAAAAAATAGTAAGACGAAACTAAATACTAAGCGCCTATTTTTAAAGCGGAAAAACCTGTTTTTCGTCAATTTTACGATTTTTCAACTTAAATTTTCACCTTCATATATTTTTTTGAACTTCTGACAGGTTGTTTAGTCACTTGAGTCATCTAAATATATCTATATATGAAATGTCAAATCGCATTCCTCACCCTACATTAGTTCATCCCGTGAATTTTATTCTTGCAATTTAAAAATAAAGAACTTTTATAAGAGCAAATTTGGAATTTAGGCTAGACTGACAGCGGACGAGCAAAGAAATTAAAAAATGTTTTTTTTAAATAAAACCATTTGACATGTATCATACGTAAAATTTTAACAAAAAACCTTCTTTTCGCCTTTTGGAAAGTTTTAACGTCCCAACCCGATTTTGATTGATTAACCGATAAAACTTAAAAAATGTCGAAAATCTTCTGTTGAATTTTTATTTATTATCACTCTATAGCGTCAAAATTTGGTAAAAATACCGAAATTGCTGAACATTTAGTTTTTTTGTTTCTTGGAAATTTTTAGAATAGAAACCTAAGAAAAATGTTTATTCTGAATTTAAGAAAAATGAGCTGCAAAAATAAACAGATCTTTCAAACCAGATTATCAAGCTCTGATAGATATCACAAATTCGAATAAAGCTACTAGTTTGTGACATAGCCTTTGTCATAATATTAATCATTACACAGTTTATTTGATAATTCAAATTAACCGAGCATATCCTTTTCGGAACGGAACTCCATCTCAAAAACGCTTACTATCTCTACAGCGCGTGTTCGAATCCCACTGATGTTGTCTAAGTGATTGTCTTAGTGATTGCTTGAGTGATTACACACCGATAAAATTAAGCGGTTCCATTATCAAGACCCTTGCCTATAATCATATTCAATATGATCACTAAGATAGCATTAGTGGGATTCGAACACGCGCTATAGAGATAGTAAGCGTTTTTGAGATGGAGTTCCGTTCCGAAAAGGATATGTTCCGACAAATTATTTTGTTCTAAACGCTGCAAACGTGTATTTTGGCATGCTTTCTAAAGTTTTAGCATGCTGGAGACATTCAATTCACACCTCAATTTTGAAAATAAGCTTTCTGCTTAATTTTCACCGAATTAGCTAGCGACTATGAACTCGAAAATCCATATGGTCTGTTATAAAAAACCTTTCTTGATTGTGCTTGTTTCGACCAGGAAGCTGCATTCGGAGTCAATGAGAGTCGCCTCCTGAGACAAGCTGCCGATTTAGATTTATATAATAGTTCACCGTCAGGAGTTTTTTCGTCCAAATGACATTTTTTCGAATTTTTCCTCGAAAATGCTTCTGGAGATGTTATTTCGATTCTTGGCATCATTGGATTTGCAACAGAACTTCGTCGAAGTGTATCTGGTGAGACGCGGGGAGTTATGCGAGTGCTTGTGATATTAGATATTCCAGATGCTCTTCTGTTAATGGGGGAAATAAAACTTAATTCCAAAAGATTATAACTTATAAGTTATAACGATAATTTTTGAAATTATATTTGCCTTAATTACTTCATATAAGAAAATAAAAGAATTTTCAGTGTCAAAGGGATTAATTAAAGTTGATAAAAATCTAAAAAACCTTATTCGAGATAACAACAAGCACAAAATCTCAGTGTTAGCTGTTCTGGTTAATCGGTATGTGCATTTTGAGGTAAAAACTCTAACTGTGTATAAACAAAATTAAAATTTGAAAATATTCCTTAAAAATTATTGATCGTTTTGATAAAAATGGCTAGGTAAAAACTGATTATTGCTAATAGTGTTACAAGCCTAAATTTGCCTCAAAATTTTTTGTAATAATATATGGTCCCTTCCTGTTGTCTAGATACGATTTAGATTTCTTTAAAATATTGACTTTATTCACCAATTCTTTGACACTTTCTGCAAATTTTCCCGGCTTGCTTGTCCCATTTACCGATTGTGTCGCAAGTGCCCATCTTGGATAAAAAATTAATTTGAATCTCACACACATTATTATTTTTTGAAAAAATTTGTAGCTAAAGCAGAATTGGAGGACACATTTCTTAACCGACCAGCAATCAAAATATTTTCAAAATAGTTTTAAAAAAATTTAAAATCAAGAACGTATTCAAATTTTAGAAACTTTTCTTTGCTTGAATTAAATTTCGCAGCTTTTGACATATCTTCCGGCAAATTTACTGATCATTCAGAAATGAACGTTAGTTGTTGTCATTAATTAAACTGTTTTTTACGTGTTTTCGGATATGACCATATCATACAATGGTTTGAAAAAATCTGCAGAAAGGAAATAAACGATGATAATAAGAAATAAAACATTATATGTAAAGACAAAAAACGTTGAACCTGACTTTTGATTATGTAAAGTAATTTTTATAAAATAAACTAAAAAAGTGAGGCGAAAATAGGAGAAAATTTCGAAAACATTTTATCACACTCGAATACCTTTATCATGAAAGCATTTCACATAAACAACATTGAATGTGAAAACCAGTTTTTCAACTTCCTGAAGCATAAAATTGTTAATTGTTTTTTATATGGCATATTATATGCCAAAGGGTCTTGTAAATTCTTGCTAAACATAATTTCTCCAGAAAACTTGACATAATGTATTTTTGAGATAATAGATATTGAACCAGGGGTCGCATAAACGCTGATCGGATCGGGAGATTCGATCGACTTTGATCGGATCGGATTGGATCGACTTTTTTTTTCGATCCGAATCCGATCGATAGGTTTTTCAAATTGTCGATCGATCAGTTTCGATCGATCAGGTTTTCAAATGTCGATCCGATCAGGTTCGATCGCGATCAGGTTTTTCAAATTGTTCGATCCGATCAGGTTTCGATCGATCAGGTTTTCAATTGTCGATCCGATCAGGTTCGATCGAGGTTTTCAAATGGTCGATCCGATCAAGGATCGATCGATCAGGTTTTTAAAATTGTCGAATCCGATCAGTTCGATCCGATCAGGTTTTTGGGATTGTCGATCCGATCTAATAATTTTCGATCTAGATCGAATGATTTTTGAATTAATTTTAGGAGCTCGGACAAAAAAAATTCAATTTTATTACATGCTAAAAAGACTAAATTTGAAAATTAAGCCCAGCCCATATTAAAATTAGCCTATTACTAGCGTACCAGCGTGAATTTCGGCCAAGTTTAGCGTGGGCGCTATACATCAATATTTTTCGCCTAGGGTTAAATCAACCCCAAAGATTTTCAAAAATCTGGTTGAAAAATTTCCAAAATGATCATAGGCTGTCCTAGGCTTCCTGAAATTGAGAATATATTTAAAATAAACAAAATTCCTCTCTTAAAATCGTATTAAGAGTTAAATTGACGCAAAGGAATTCAGAATATAGTCGAAAATATTCAAAATTTTCATAGGCCTGTCCTATGCTTCCTCAGAAGAGCTGGAATTCGAAATTTTAAATATTCAAAATTAACAAATTATCACAAACTTGTATTTAAGGTAAAATCACCCCAAAAAATTCAACAATTTAGATAAAAATATTCTAAATGGTCTTAGGCGTCTCCTAGGCTTGCTGAAATTCGAGAATATTTTAAAAATAAACGAAATTCTCAACAAAATCGTATTTAGGGTTAATTTACCCAAAGAATTCAAAAATAAAGTCAAAAATTTAAAAAATGATCATAAGCTGTCCTCAGAGAGCTGAAATTCGAACATAATTTAAAGATAAACAAAATTAATAACAAACTTGTTTAAAAGGTGAAAGACCACAAGAATCCAAAACATTTTAAAAATGATCATAAACTGTTCCTCAGAGAGCTGAAATTCGAAATAATTTAAAGATAACAAAATTACTAACAACTTGTATTAAACGTGAAAAGACCAAGAAATTCAAAAATTAGACAAATATTCAAAAATGGTTATAGGCTGTCTTACACTTTCTCAGAGAGCTGAATAACAAAATTATCATAAAATAGTTTAAAAAATAAACAAAAGTACTCACAAAATCGTATAAAGGATACTTTCATCTAAGGATTAAAAATCTAGTTGAAAATTTGTGAAAATGACAAGGCTGTCGAACGCTTCTCAGAGACTTGATATTCGAAATTTGAAAATAATTTAAAAATAAACAAAATTACTCACAAACTTGTATTTAGGGTGAATCGACCCCAAGAATTTCAAAAATTTAGTTGAAATATTCCATAAATCGTAATAAGCTGTTCTACGGTTTCTCAGGAGGTGAAATTCGAAGTTAAAGAAAATTTTAAAAATAAAATAAATCACTACAAAATCGTATTAAGGGTAAATTGACCCTAAGGAATTCAAAAATTTAGTTGAAAATATTTTTAATGGTCAAAGCTGTCCTATATTGGAATTATATGTTCAATATTCAATTTTGTAGAAAATCAGCCCCAAATCGGCCGAAGCCGATAAAGGGAGAATTATATTTTAAATTAATTTTGTTAAAAAATGAGCCCAAAATCGGCCGAAGGCCGATAAAGCGGGATATAATATTTAAATTTAATTTTGTTTAAAAATTAGCCACAATTATATGAGCCACAATTATATGAGCCACAATATAATATGAGCCACTGAATTATGAGCCACAATTATATGAGCCACAATTATATGAGCCACAATATATATGAGCAGCAATTATATGAGCCACAATTTATGAGCCACAATTATATTTGTATTAAATTTTGTTAAAAATGAGCCTCAAATTGGCCGAAGGCCGATAAAGGGGAATATTATATTTGTAATTTAATTTTGTTGCAAATGACTCCCAAATCGGCCGAAGGCCGATAAAGGGGGATATAATATTTGTTTTTTGTTTGTTAAAAATGAGCCCCCAAATCGGCCGAAGGCCGATAAAGGGGGATAAATATTTGTTTTAAATTTGGTTGAAAAATGAGTCCACAATCGGCCGGAGGCCGATAAAGGGGGATATAATATTTGTTTTTAAATTTTGTTGAAAAATGAGTCCCAAATCGGCCGGAGGCCGATAAGGGGGATGATAAATATATGTTTATTGTTTTGTTTAAAAATGAGCCTCAAATCGGCGTAGGGCGATAAAGGGAATATTATATTTGTATTTAATTTTGTTGAAAAATGAGCCCAAATCGGCGAAGGCCGATAAAGGGATATTATATTTGAAATTTAATTTTGTTGAAAAATGAGTCCCAAATCGGCCGAAGGCCGATAAAGGGGATTTTTATTTGTGTTAATTTTGTTTCAAAAGACCTCAAATAGGCCGAAGGCCGATAAAGGGGGATATTATATTTGTATTTAATTTTGTGAAAAATGAGCCTCAAATCGGCCGAAGGTTATGCAACTTTCTCTGAGATTAATTAGGTGCGGAAAATAACTGCTCGAAAACAAGTTTAATGTTTTCTTCCTCATCTTCTTTCGACTCTAGAGAGAATACACCTAATTAATAATGAACTATAATAATTGTATTCTATTTGCATAGCCTCGAACCCGCATAAACATCCTTAAATAGTTGATCTCCGATTTTGGTCTTTCACTTGCAAAAATTGTACTCATCGGCCAAAATACCACTTTTTTAAGGTTATCTCTGTATTTTTATAAAATCAGACAAAAACCACCACAATATTTTTGCTCATTGAGAATCCGTCAATTTGACACATGAATGAAGTTGATCAGATATGTAATTAGGAAAGAATAGTAACCTCCGTTTCGATTTGCCGCCCTCGTGTGGGAGAACTGATGATTGAAAAGCGAGAGACATCACCAATCGTTTTCTTCAACATAATAAAATCAAAAATATATATCTCCCTTTATCGGCCTTCGGCCGATTGGGGCTCATTCTGAAAACAATTGAATAAAAATATTAAATCTCCTATCTTTATCGACCTCGGCCGATTTGGAGCTCTTTTTTCGTTAAATATAATAATCAAAAAATATAAAACGCCCTTATCGGCCTTCGCCTCTTTTAACAAAGGTTTCAAAATTTTGAAAAAATTATCAAATTTTTTTTAAAGATTTGTAAATTTTCTTTCCAAAATTAGATAATTTTTTTAAAATTTGAAAAACTTCCTTCATATTGCCTAATTTTTTTTCAAATTAACTAAAATTTTTAACTGTCATTTCAAATCAAAATTTTCTGAAAATTTTTTTAAATTTCCTGAAATTTGGCAATTTTTTTTGCTTATTATTTCAACAAAATAGATATAAAACTAAAATCCCCTTCGACCGATTCGGGGTTGATTTTTTTGAAAAATTAAATATAAAAACATAAAACCTCCTTTTATCGGCCTTCTGCCAATTTGGGGCTCATTTTTTAACAAAATTAAAAAATAAATAATATTATCCTTTATCGGCCTTTGGCCGATTTGGGGCTAATTTTTCAACAAATTATATAATTACCAAAATTTCTCTTTCATCGGCCTCCGGCGATGAGGTTCATTTTGCAACAAAAATAAATAAAAATATCATATCCCACTTTATCGGCCTTCGGCCATTTTGTGGCTCATTTTTCAATAAAATAAAATTAGAAATTAATATCTCCTTTATCGGCCTTCTGCCAATTTGGGGCTCATTTTTAACAAAATTAAAAAATAATATAAATTCTCCTTTATCGGCCTCGGCGATTTGGGGCTAATTTTTCAAAAAATTATATAATTACCAAAAATTCTCTTTCATCGGCCTCCGCCGATTTGAGGTTCATTTTGCAACAAAAATAAATAAAATATCATACCGCTTTTATCGGCCTTCGGCCGATTTGTGCTCATTTTTCAATAAAATAAAATTAGAAATTAAATATCTCCTTTATCGGCCTTCGGCCGATTTGGAGCTCATCTGAAAGCAAATTGAATAAAATATTAAATCACCCTTTATCGACTTTCGGCCGATTTGGGGCTCTTTTTCAACAAAATTAAATTGAAAGTATAATATTCCTTTTATCGGCTTCGGCCGATTGGAGGGCTTTAATTTCATTAAATTTAATCAAAATATAATAACCCCCTTTATCCGGCATTGCGCGATTTGGGGCTCATTTTTCATTAAAATTAAATAAAAAATATAATTACCCCTTTAGCGCCTTCGGCCGATTGGGGCTCATTTTCATTAAATTAAATAAAAAATATCATATCCCTCTTTATCGCCTACGGCCGATTTGGGCTCATCTCTTCAACAAAATTAATTAAAAATATAATACCCCCCTTTATTGGCCGATGGCCCTTTATTGGCCGAACTATTTGAAAAATGCGAAAATCTGAGCATTGATTGTTGATCCTTTCCTAATCTGACCAATGAATCGGCTATTCCTCAATCCACGGTTTTGATTCGGTGCTGATATCTTGCGTTGTTTGTATCATTCAATAGTTAAAATTTGTACTCTGAGGTCGTTGATTCATATGGCCCTCATATGGGGCTTATTTTTCAACAAATCATATTTAAATATATTCCCCCTTTATCGGCCTTCCGGGTTATCTGGGCTCGATCCGATCAGTTCGATCCGATCAGCCGTTTTTTCAAATTGTCGATCCGATCATAGTTCGATCCGAATCAGGTCTTTTGAAATGTCGATCCGATCAAGTTCGATCCGATCAGGTTTTGAACTTAGATGAGATAGATATCAGAGAGATATATAGCACTATCGATCTCCGACTCGATCAACGCTATCTCGACTCACGCATAGGTAATCCTCCTCCAATTCGTCGATCCTAGGGAGAAAGTTCGATTCCGATCAGGATATATATATAGAGAGAGAAACGATCAGCATTCGATCCGAATAGGTTTATTGCACACATTGGTCCGATCCGACTCCAGCACTCGCACTTACAGCTAAAGACGTTTATCTGATCTGTACGATAGATCCACGCACTCTCGATCGCTCAGGTCTTTCAAAAGTTCATGCGCCCCACCCTGAATTTGACAACCAAATCTTACAAGTTCGGCTAATTTCCGACAATTATTGCACTGAATTTAAATCACTTGTATATCAACGCTTCGAGTTTTATCTTGGAAGATCGATTTCCGCACATAATAATCACGCACCAAAATATAATATAAATATATATATATTGTACGCCAAAATTATTTTCTAAACACAAAATGCGAAGTTTTTTTGTAACATCTTTTCCGACTTTCTTTTATTAAAATGATGAGCACCCGGGTGCTGCATCCCTAAGGAATTAACATATTTAATACAGAAAATTATGATCAGATACATCCCGCATTTTCCGTTACCGCATCCCCGTTAAACGTGCAACAATTCAAGTTTCTATGTGATTACTAAATATTTCTGATCACCATTGATAATTGATTATTAAAGTTTGAAAATATTTATCAATCAAACAACAAGTTCACAAAGTCATTTTTGTCAGTTTTAAGTCAAAACTTTTGATTCATTTAATGAACTTATCTCGTCAGGACAAAATGATTGCAAAAATATTTTACATATTCTGGTAAAAAATTACACCATTTCAAGTTAAAAAAAGTTTTCAACAATCGATTTAGATACAAAAAATTAGTCAAAATACAAGTCATACAAATATAATAAAATAAATTGTATTTGAATATGTGTTTCCAGTAGAATTTGAGAAAAAAATTCCTGAAAATAATGTACCGTTCGGCGAAATTCTGTTTATCTGGGATTGACCTCAAGTCTAGTAAACATCGACGCCTACACGTTGAATGAAATTTTTCTTCTCGAAGTCAATATCCTTTTATTGCCTTGTCAATATTCACTCACATAATTGTAAAAAAAGTGAATGGCTAATTTCACCAGGAAAATCACAAATGTTCAAAAAAATAAAATTTGAAACAATTTTTAGGCCCATTTCAGTTGATCGAAAACTTTCCTGGTGTTATTTTGTAAAATGATTTGCATGACGGATTATTATTCGTGATACTCTTGAAGACTAATCTATGGCAAATCGTTTACAAAATTAGATTTGAAATAAGGAATTTCAAAAGTCAAAAAATGGTACCAATTTTATTCGCTCATCTTGGAAGAACATTTTCTGGTGATTTTAAGTCCAATAATTTATTTTCGAAAAAATTTTCAAAAACAAATTTATTATTCGGTCAAATTTTCGAGATGAAGCAAGTTTTAGCAGATCCGTATGAACCGCTAGAGCGCTGATTTTTTAGCGAATGAAAATCAAGCGTTTTTTAAGAAACCTTTATTTCGGATAAGAGTGGAACACAATGTTGGCAACCTCAAATAACCGGTCAAAGTTTAAGATAAATTTCAAGATCATCGTATGTCATACGACGTATGACCTTGCGAAAACTACCAGGAGAATTGTCAGGATCATTTTCTGATGATCGTATTAGCAACTATGGTGAATTATATACTGAAAGGCTGCTAAAGGAGAAAAACTGATCAATTTTCAAGGTCAGTTTCAAGTTCATCATTATGGCTCGAAATTATAATCAGACAAATCTTTGAGGTCGGCTTTTCAATGAACGTATTAGCAACTGTACCTACAAGTAAATTATGTATTTTAAGGTCGCTAGAATGCAATTTCGAAAATTTGATTTTTTTTGCTCTCTAGCGACCTTTCAGTAAATAGTTGACCAATCATTGCAATAACGTTCACGAAAAAGTTGACCCTAAGAATTTTTCTGATAGAATTTTCAAGTCATGTTTATAAGCTTGAGATTGACCTTGAGGTGTGACTAGTTTTTGTTCTCTAGCAACCTTTCAGTATATAATTCATCAACTGTTGTTAATACGTACATCAGAATTTCTGGTGGTACTCTCAATTTCATACGATGATTCTGAAATTGACCTTGAACTTTAACCGGTTATTTGAGGTCAACCACATGATCACCGATATCGAAAATTTGATTGCAAAATCAATATTTTTCGGAAAAAAAATCCTTGGCCTTAAAATAACCAGAAAAATTCTCTACAAGAAGGGTCAATAAAATCAATACTAATTTTTGATTTTTTTAATTTCTTAAAATATTAAATTGAGCTATTTCGTTTCATATCTATTTAAGACTCTAATTAAACTTTGTAAATTTTGGCTGGTACATTAGTAATACTTTAATAGTATACTGTACTAGATCAAACAAGCAGAGTCCAACTAAAGTCTTAGAAGAGATATTGATTTTACAAACAGTTTTATTTTGCCGACACTACCACCTTAAGGAGGTACTAGTCGCTGGTTTTATAAGGCCTAAAGGTCATTACAAATGCTTCAAAATGACCCAGGGCGATAACAAAGTGTACTACCGACCAAATCATCGAAAAACAATTTCGAAATTTTTTTATTTTTTTTTGATTTTCCTGAGTATTTTTTTTAAATGAACTTCAAAATTTACATTCGCTTTAATTTAAAAACTTAATCACTTAAATACTTACTTATAAAAAAAACAAAGCACTTTTTTTCGAAATTTTTCTCTTGGGTCCTCAAAAAATCAAATAACGAGTTTGAGATCAAACTCTCAAAAAGTGCTCGAGTTTATTTTTCGTATTTGTATGAGCTTACTTAGAAAAATAATTGAATGATTTTTAAAAGTTTTCTTAGGAAGAAATAGTTTTTCCGACAGATAATTGCTTAAAAACGGTGGTTTTTTCCACATTTCCAAAAAATTAGACCGAAATTAGAAAAACTGGTTGAGTTAATTTTTGACCGTCTATTTTCACAACTTGTATCAAAATTTTAGCTAATTTCGCCATGAAACCTTGGAGGAGATAGTTTTCCCATTTTGGCTGAGGTCCTCTCGTGTCGCTTATGTGTGAAGGAGTGTATGAATACAAAAAAAAGTTAAGATGTTTTTACAAGCTTAAGGGGTACTGGTCGCTGGCTTTATGGGGCCTTAGGGGCATATTAAAGGCTCCAAAATGACCCGGGGTGATAACAAAGTGTACTACCGACCAAATCACCAAAGAAATTTTTCGAAATTTTAGCGTTTTTTCTATTTTTTTCAAAGAATTTTTTTCAAAATGATCTAAAAAGATTACGTTTGCTTTAATTTAACAACTAAAACGTCAAAATGTCTTCTTGACGTAAGCCAATTTTCTGATCAGTGTTTCCGTGGCTTTTTTTTGGGCCTACTTTCGAAAAAATCGAAGCGCATTTTTTTCGAAAATTTTTTCACGTGACCTTCAAAAATTCATATTTTGAGTTTGGGATCGAAATTTTAAAAAAGCGCTTTAGAGGATTTTTATTTGTTTCGAACTACCTTCTGATAAATTTGAGTGAATTTTGAAATTTATCCTAGAAGGAGATCGATTTTACGATGAACAAAGTCCAAAAACGGTGGTTTATCGCATATTCTAGAAAAATATAGCACTTATCGACAAAAAAGCGCTAGAGAAGTTTAAATACTAATTATACAGGTTTATGTTAAAATTAAGGTTTATTTCAAAATAAAACCTAGGAGGAGATAGATAAACCATTTTGGCTTAGGTCCTCTTGTGTCGCTAATGTGTCAGGGAGTGTGTGCATACAAAAAAGTTTTGAACATTTCTGACGAAAGCTAAGACTTGATCTACAAACTGGCTATCGGAATTATATCCTCAAAGCCCTGATTGGCCAAGATTTCATCGAGAAAAACCAATTCCAGCGACCAGTCTCCCGTAAAGGATAGATCTACAAGATGACTTATCTGACTTGTATCCTAAAAGCCCTGTTTGGCTTATTTTTATCGAAAAAATTCAATTCCAACGACCAATTCTCCCTGAACATAAGGACCTTCATTTAAAATACTAGTGAGTGAATAACTGTATAGCGAAGTCTGTTCAGAAATATTCAGTTATGAAATAATTTCGTAGTAAATACATTATTTTCTCGATCAAGGACGTTGATTCAAAGTCATTCAAGTTTTTGAATCGAGGAAGTTTAGCCAAAAACAGAGACCTCGAAAACAAAAATCATGCGGAGTAAAATTGAACGGATCAACGTTCTATCTCATAACAACCCTAAAATGATATCATAACGGCGGCTAATCCCTCTTATCTAACTTGATTAAAACCTTTTCAAGTCCATAATTAAGGTCCCAGGCGGTCAAATTTAAAATAATGTTACGATTATAGCTAGGGGGGACCGAGAAAATTTTCGATTATTGCATAAAAGTGATCAAATCAAATAAACATCTACAGCAGGATTGAAGAACAAATAATAAATAACCAAAAATAACGGGAGAACTTTGCGAGGATTTTAAGGTTTTTCTGTTTGAATTTTGAATCTAATTTAGCACTTATTTACCCTAGGAGTGATGAATATTTATATCGTTTTTACTTCCGCCCCTGGATCCCCGGTCCGTACCCTTATTTATGGCACATTAACTTGAAAAATATAAATTTTGAAACCTAACTTTTTATGCAAAGGATGCTGAAATTTTTGGATTTTTTTCATGAAATCGTACCGTTCTGATCAAACAGAAAATTTGGATTTTTATGCCTGATCTTTGCCATGTTTTTATCTAAATATGATCAGAAAATACAAAATACATTCACCCTTACACTAGCAAGGATAAATTAATTTTTCATATCATTTGTGTTTTTCAGAAATATCCACCGATGAGAAAAATTTTGTGATTTTTTGTCGTGCCCACCCCAAATAAGATAAAAAATTAACGAAAATTACTATTTTACCTTTTTTTAACCTTCTTCTTATTTAATTTCTTGAGACTGCGATTTCTGATTATGGAATGGATTTCCTGGTACGTAGTTTGCCGTTCTAGTTTATCATTAAAACTCGATGGACCCTGTTTCACTATCTTTTCCAATTCATCCAATTTTTGTGAAATTAATTTCGTGGTCATAGAGGTGTTCTCGGCCAAAAATTCTTTTTCGATCGAAGAACCGACCGATTCCGTCTGACATTTGATCTTACGCCAGCGCCATAAAGCATCCGCGTACCGTTTTGTAAGATAACGAGCTTTTCGAATGCTTAATATAATATACTAAAATAATTTCGAGGGCATGTTTGGGAATCAAAAAATTAAATGCGCTCGATATTTTGCGGTAGCACACTGTCAAAAATAAAATCAAAAAAATCGTAAAAACGATTACCAATTGGTGAATTTTGACCAAAGTTGGCACTCTACTGCCATTTTTGGTCAAAATTTCTTAATCTATAACCTCCGCTCTTCAGACAACGGACAATTGTGCTTCTTTTCGTTGCTTGAAATATTAAAAAAAATGATTTTGTGATCTTACGTTGAAATCAAACTTTTGTGCTGAAAAAATTGATGAAAAGTTTGTTATTTTTGACTTTTTTTAAAAACTGTACAGACCGTTGAAATCCGTTTTTTCGATTTTCTGCAAAATAATAAATTTCCTTTTATGTTGTCCTTGAGAGATTTGAAATAACGATTCTTCAAAAAGTATATCTTCAACACACATAAATCTTGTATTACCAGACTCGTAAATGCTAAAAATTTAATTAATTGAACTACGTTCATTTTCGAAATTAAATTGATTTAATTTCCAGTTTTGACGATATTCTCGTTACGAGATATAATATTATGAGGGGAAATGTCGATCGATTTGAACATTTGCACATAATTTCAAAAGTTGATGTAAATTTGAAAATTATGAACCAAAATTATGATGTTGCATAATATATAAAGTCAATCAGTTTTGAAAGAATTTGAAAAACTGTAATATTTATAATTTTATTTTTGTTTCTTCAAACTAAATCAAATTCTCTTATAATTTGTACTTCTGATGATTAAAAGATAAAAAAATAAGCAAAAAATTTGAATGTTTCCGAAATACAAAATTGATTCAACATTCTGGTTAACCCAGTGGTATTAATCATATATCCCTTTATCACACTTTGCTTAGAATGCGTAGCCACTACTCCTTTTAACGTGTGATTTTAGCGTTGTGGCTACGCATTCTAAGCAAAGTGTAATAAAAAGATATATCTATTGTGGAGGCTCCTGGTCGTTTTAACTAGATTTTTAGCCAACATTTTTATATAATTCGGGAATAATAACAATTAATCCGATAACATTCTTAGAAAGCTCAAACTGCGCACCAATATCTTGTGAATAATAAAATAAAATAAATTGGTCCGAATGCAACCATTGTTTCCAATTTTTTTGAAAAAAACTAATAATTAAACAATTTCAGTAATCTCAGAAAAAGATATAAAATAAATTGGGCCGACGGACCAATGTTTTGTTTTATTATTCACAAGATATTTGTGCTCAGTTTGAACTATCTCAGAATGTAATCGGATGAATTGTTTTCACAAGCTGAATTATATATAAATTTTTGCTAAAAATCTAGTAAAAAACGACCAATATTCCCCTTAAGGGATTTCCCTCGAATCAGAGTCGTCAACTTCCTTAACCCACATACTCATTTTGATAACTAACTACTAGCTCGACTCTGGAGAGCTTAGTTTTATATAGTTAACAACATCCGATTAACTTCAAATTTTAAATGCTAAAGTTTTTCAAAATTCTTTATCTTCTGGTGCTAATATTATTTTTCTATCTTGTCTACTTCTTGAGATTAAGCAACTTTGTCGCGTCAAAATGTTGCACATGAGAAGTTTACGTGAGTTTTTGAACTTAAAAAAATCTTCTGAGAAAAAATTTGACGCCTTTTATCAGTTAGAATTTATGTTTTATTCAATGTGTTAACAAATCAAGGATTTTTATTCATGGAGTAGAAAATAATTTCTTTATTTGTGATTTTCACACCTCAAAATAATTTTAATTTTTTCTCTTAAAACTAATTTCATCCCGAAAATAAAATAAATTGGGTATTTTTCATAAGTGACAAATCATAAATGAAGCTTCATTCAACAAAAAATCTGTAAATTGATACAGATGTTTTAGTTGCACATTTCAAACCTGTATTAATTAGTGAGTTCGTGGAGAGCTGTCACTATCGAAACCTAAATTTCGATGAATTTTTCTCTTTCAAAACTGTACTTCTAATTCCTGAAAATCAATAAATTTTGATTACAATGCTTTTAATCAAGACAAGATGTTTTCAAAATGATTAAAAAGTACTTTTCTAACGCTCTATTTGGTTTAAAATACCACCAGCTTATTTTAAATTATCCATTTTTTCATAAAAAAACTATAAAAATGAAATTCTAAAATGTTTCTGTTATAGCCTCAATTCATGAAGGGTACCCCCTTGATAGGCTAATTTGCCAATAATTATCAAACCACGTTGATCAAATGTTAAAATAAAACAATCTCCCCAGTTAAACGCTTCGTTTGTCCAAAACTACTTCAAATTTTTGATTAATCGCAATTTAACATAATCAGAATGGAGGGTTTCGATTATTAACAAGACAATTGTGGTCAATTTTTAGATAATTAAATTTCAATATTTGCGTTCCAATCAAATTAACACAAACAACCGAGATCAGCCCAAAAAATATATTTTATTTTATTGTATTTTCATAAGAAATAATCAAAATTAAATCTGAATCACAATCAACAATTACAATTTTCCAAGCTCAACTTGGCACTGCTCACTTTACTCAAAAACATGAGTATTTTTTGTACAATTTATTAATTAGTACTTCTTAGTTTAATTGTATGTAGACAAATTCTCAAGTGATATGACGCGACGTTTCGTACTATTTTTTAATTTTAAAACCCGTGAGTCCTAACGACCACATAT
>SCLH01000563.1:838500-889326 GCA_004367855.1 Oikopleura vanhoeffeni | reverse complement strand
TTTTCAAATTACTGTATATTGATACTATATATTTTTTTTTCAAAAGTACTCAAATCATGCGGAAGACCCCTTAAAAAAATCGTAACGAATTTCTAAGACTTCAATTGCATTACAGTATGGCCTCCGGTTTAAATAGAGCATTTCCAGAAGTCAAAACTTTGGAAAAAAAAATAACAAAATGAGACGCCTACGTGATCGCGCTTACGTGAGGTTCTCTTTTTATTTTTCAACACAAGAAATTAGATTCCAAAATAATTTAAGAGTCATTACTAGAGAATTTTGTAGAAAACATATAATTATGTTCAAACAGACCGACAGAAAATCATTTGAAGTGTTATTATATGACTGGTAACTTTGCAAATGATACAATAATTAACGTCTTAATTTCATCTTATTATTGCACTTGAGTGACAAACAAAAGGTAAATTTCGCAACTTTTCTTTTCTTATCTTCATTAAATGCCTTTTAATTCGTTTAATTTGTTTTGTTTTTTTTATTTATAGAAATTGGCTGAAATATTTTTTAAGCTATTGAAAAATGGAATGTTGATAATGAAACTTATTGCTAATGGCCGATTTAAAAAGTGAGGCAACTAGTTGGCTAAAATCGAGTCTGGGTACAGATTCATGTCTAAAGTCTACGAGTTAATATCTAATTAAATTCAAATTTCATAAATAGTATTTATGTTACTGTTATGGTATAATAAGTTTTCTCAATTTTGAGTTCGGGAAAAATCTCTTTATTTGCTATAAATAAGAGCCTAAATGTTATATTATACTCTTGTTCAGGGCATTTATTCTGAAGATCTCAATCTTAAAAATATTGTTCTTTTTAAGAATTTTCTGATAATTTTAAGATGACTTTTTTTTGTTTCGCACTTTTTTCAGAAAAAATTGGTTCAAACTTTGAACTTCAATCGGTGGAACGTGGAAAATTATAAAAACTACCTTTTAGTCTGTGAGTTCTCCTGAGAGTCACAATGTTGATGACGAAAATTTGATTAGCCAGAAATTTTAGCCTTACAACTGAATACATCTGGATTTATAGTCAAGCCATAAAGCTTGGCTTAAACATCAAGCCAAAGTCAAGCCACCTCAAGCCAAAAAAACTTCACTTGATTTTCAGGCCAGGTCAAGCCAAAAGTTATTTGGCAGACAGATTCTGGCTTGTCTTAACTCGAGTCAAAAACTTACTGGCTTGGCTTGATTCAAGCCAATCCAAGCCAGTGGGTGCCCAGGTCTGATCCAGGAAGCGATATTTTTTCTAGATACTACTTTTAACAATTTATAACGTAGATTTTACTGACGTTTCGTGTATTAAGACATCTTAAAAGTAATGATATATTTCAGAAACTAACAGACTGTTCATTCGGAGCTCACCGCTAATAGCGTTGGTTGAATACGTGTCTCTGATTGGCTGTGATTTTGCTTTTTTTACAAAATAATCGGAGACGTTAAGTAATAGCTTGCGCAGCGGACCACCGCGCACAGAGTTGATCGTAAATGTGAACTAGGCGTGATTAAAAGGTACCAAATTACGACGCCTACCCCCTTAAGCAGTATCTAGAACTACAAACGTATTTGGTGATTTTTGAGCTTTTTGTGTTTTCAAAATTTGGTGTGTCCTCCACTTTTGACAATGTTACCGGGTGTATCGGTTGGTCAAAATTTACCGGTCAGAACAGCTTCCGGTACCGTAACTGACATTTTATTTATTTAAATAAACTCGAAGATGCGCAATTATTTACTTTCTAGAGACGGCATCTTGAACTAGGCGTCTTGGGGGCGCAAGGTGGCGATAAAGGCGCATTTGTATTATCACTTCCAATTTTCACTTACAATTTTATGACGTTATTTAGAAAAATTTAAATTATGCGTCAACATTTCATGGAATTCAAAACGTCAAATTTTGTTAAAAAATATAATTCCGACAATTACGGTAAGCTTTTAGTAGGGGGAGCCTCCTACAGCAATTTCACTTTGTATGATATCCCGTTTATACATAATTATTTTTAAACAGCCTTTTTAACTGTTCGGCTTGTTTGAAGTTTTGTAACACGGATTATGTCAACACCGTGTATCCCCAGCAAAAAAAATTAAGCAGTAACATGGCACCCGTCAAAATTGTGAAAACTAAAAGGGCACAGTGAAAATCCGGCAGATTTAATTAAAGACAGACTAGCCTGGAAAATAACACAGACTCATCAGTGTTTTCAAACTTATTAACAGCAATTCAATTTCAACCATAACCTTTTTAAGGTTTCATTGATTTCGGCTATATTTTCAATTAATTTATATCTATTTAAAACATTTGCAAAACGGCACATCTGGATCAAATCGGTCCACTTTTGAAAAAATTGGATCGGATCGGGATCGGATCGGTCGCCTTTTGAACATATTGGATCAGATCGGGATCGGATCGGTCGCCTTTTGAAAAGATTGGATCGGCTCGGAAAAAAACCGATCGCGATCCCGATCCGATCCAATCGTGCCGATGCCTGCTCCTCAACATCCTTTGCCTATCAACAGAAAAAATCAATCGACAAACGGCGCAAATAATGAAACTTTTCGTTTTTTTTTTTCAATTTAAATATGTCATAATAATTCGAAGTTTTATCAACGAAATATTATTTAAATTGTAATCGACGAGGCCCGTTCAAATAATTTCTTTCCCATTTTTACAGATTTCGCACAAAATTCTGTAAAACAATAATAGGATAATATGATACATAATTCAGCATATTCTGCAAGTTCTAATCTGAAGATTTATTTTCTAGCGAGTGATTTTTTTTTTTTGAAAAACTCCGAAATGATAAAGATTCAGATAAAATTTCCGAAAAAAATGAAGAAAAATCCAACTTCAAACAGGCCAACTAAAAACAAATCGAACAAGTCAATAATAGAACGCTGTTTTTAGAGAACAATTTCATCCATAACTTATTTCGAACGATTATTTTTGAAATTCATAAAGTTCATACAAACTGAATTGATATTAAGCGGATATAACCGGTATAATTCAAATAAAAAATTATTTTATCAAAATTCAGTATTAAAATCAGAATTCCAAACCATAAAGAAAATTTGACGCCTTTAAAAAAGGTTAGACATACCAGGCATAAACGATTTTTTGATTGGTCGCCCAAATGAAAAAACGAAGGAGTTCATACTGTTTCAGACGTTATTGGTCTTTAAAATATTGGTAATTTTGCAATCGGACATTTAGGCACTTCGGCACAATTGAGAATTTTCGCAAAGCGGGCCGTATTACTATGAAACATACCGGCTTTCATTCACGGAGTTATTATCCTGAACGATTTGAAGAAGAGTGCAGAAGTTATAACGTCATAACATATTTTAATCTTAAGTCGTTTAAAATTTAATTTCCCGAAAATTCAGACTATTTGAAAAACCTATTTTGGTAATATTTATCTTTTTTCATGGATTTCTTTCACTTTTTAATCTGAAATGTTCCGTATGCTAGGATTATCCGTTTTTACCTTTCGTAAGCGTTTTTCGTACTTCTTCGCCACGGAATAATCATTTTCGGTTGAACTGATTCAAGTTGAGGTTTTTCAAAATGCATGTTGGTATAAGCACATTGGATCAGACTTGGCAGCAGCATTGACGATATCCTATTCAGCTTCCTGATAAAATAAAAATTAAATCCATATTCTAGACTCGTTATCAAATAGCAATAAGTCATCTGTTGAAAATCCAACTTTTGTTGGACTAGTGTTAAACGTAATAAAAAAATATTCTTTCGTTTTGCCACATTTACGAAAACGATTTCTTAGTCCTCAATTTTCTCCAGTCAGCAGAAAAAAACTCGTGAGTATATTCCAAGTTAATTCACACTTTGAAAATAGAAACAGAAGCAACGTTGACCACCATGATGTTGGTAATTATATAAACAGTTTAGCGTTCGGGTTCATTTATAAACTAAAAACAGTGATTTCGTAAAGTTCTACCAACTTTCATATGTTATTCAAGATTTTGTTTTTGGTTGCTTCAGAAAAATAAAGCAAAAAAAATTATTAATTGTTTAGGCTTTAATTTTTATCATATCGCGGTAAACTATCTTAATCAGACATAAAGCGCGCAACTGCTTACATTAAAGGCACATGTTAATATATAACAAACAATTAAAAAGCCTGATTATGATAATTATGAGTGTAAAACTTTTTAAACATACACACTTTTTAATATGTATCTTTTCTTAGTGACTTTTAATGAAGAATTCAATTTCGCTTNGATCGGGATCGGATCGGTCGCCTTTTGAAAAGATTGGATCGGCTCGGAAACCGATCCCGATCCGATCCAATTGTGCCGACCCCTGCTCCTCACATCCTTTGCCTATCAAACAGAAAAAATCAATCGACCAAACGGCGCAAAAATAAAACTTTTCGATTTCAAATAATTTTTTCCCTACTTTTTTACAGATTTTCGCCAAAATTCTGTAAAAACAAAATAGGATAAATATGATACATAATTTCAGGATATTCTGCAGTTTTAATCTGAAGTTTTATTTTCTAGCGAGTGATTTTTTAAAAACTCGAAATGATAAAAAGTTTCAGATAAAATTTCCGAAAAAAATGAAGAAAAATCCAACTTCAACTAGGCCAACAAAAACAAATCGAACAAGTCAATAATAACGCTGTTTTTAAAGAACAATTTCGTCCATAACTTATTTCAACGATTATTTTTGTAATTCATAAAGTTCATACAAACTGAATTGATATTAAGCGGATATACCGGTATATTCAAATAAAAAAATTATGTTATCAAAATTCAGTATTAAATCAGAATTCAACAAATTAAAAATTTGACGCTTTAAAAAAGGTTGTCATACCAACATAACGATTTTTTGATTGGTCGCCCAATTGAAAAAACGAAGGAGTTCATACTGTTTTCAGACGTTTATTGGTCTATAAAATATTGGTTAATTCTGAAATTCGGACATTTAGGCACTTTCGGACAATTGAGAATTTTTGGCCGATTGCTCTGAACATACCGGCTTTCACGAGTTATCTACCTGACGATTGAAGAAGAGTGCAGAAGTTAGTACGCATGACAATATTTTAATCTTAAGTCGTTTAAATTTAATTTCCCGAAAATTCAGACTATTTGAAAACCTATTTTGTAATATTTTATCTATTTTTCATGATTGCTTTCACTTTTTATCTGAATGTTCCGTATCTAGGATTAATCCCGTTTTTACCTTTCGTAGCGTTTTCGTAACTTCTTCGCAACGGAATAATCATTTTCGGTTTGAACTGCTTCAAGTTGAGCTTTTTCAAATGCATGTTGGATATAAGCACATTGGATCAGACTTGCAGCAGCATTTTGACGAATCTTATCACTTCCTGAAAATAAAAATTAAATCCTATATTCCTAGACTCGTTATCACAATAGAATAAGCTCATCTTGGTTGAAATTGATTCAAAATGATCAGATCAAGATCATTCGAACATCAAAGCTATAGTTTCGCATTCACATTGGGTTCAATTAAAATAAGGTTTATGTAATTAATTTTCTCATGAAAAATGTCAAATAGAGATTTTGCAATTTACCTACTATCAAATATTGACATAATTAGAAATCAATAAATTTTCATGTTATGTCAGGATAGATCTACAAATAAGTATTTTAGGTTTTTCTCGTGAGCTCTTAGTTTTCAGTATATTTCACCGAGAAAATATTAAATCAGAGTCACATACCCCCTAAAGCATGCAAATAATCTTCCCTTGAAAACTGGCTCAAGAGGGTTCAGGATGCTAACACAGCAACTTGCTGGAGATTTTTGACTACTTTTTGAAACCAGATAACTTTTGTTGGAAGTGTTGAAACGTATAAAAAAATATTCTTCCGTTGTTCACATTTTACGAAAACGATTTTCTAGGTCCTCAATTTCTCTCCAGCAGCAGAAAAACTCGTGGAGTATATTTCCAAGTTAATTCAAACTTTGAAAATAGATCAGAAGCAACGTTGACCACCATATGTTGGTAATTACATAAACAGTTTACGTTCGGGTCATTTATAAAACTAAAAAAAAGTGATTTTCGTAAAGTTCGAAAAAACTGTCATATGTTATTCAGAATTTTGTTTTGTTGGCTCAGAAAATATAAAGCACAAAAAATTTATTAATTGTTTAGCTTTAATTTTTATCATATTGCGGTGATCTATCTTAATCAGACATAAAGCGCGCACTGCTATAATCATTTAAGCAGCATGTTAATATCATAACAAACAATTAAAAGCCTGATTTATGATAATTATAGTGTAAAACTTTTTAAACATGCACTTTTAAATATGTACTTTTCTTAGTGATTTTTTAATGAAGAATTCAATTTCGCTATTCAAATTTCATTTTTGTTCATATTTATGTGATATGCTGATTTAAGTTAAAACTCGCAAAATAGACTTTAAAGTCGAATTACAAAATTATAATTTGTCGCAATTGATTTCTCAGGGCAGATTTACCCGGGAATTGTATGTATTTGTTCAAATTATCAAACAAAGAAAAATAATTTTCGCATGCAATCCAGCACTCAGAACCAACTTTAGAAGGTTGAAACTTTCAACTTGAAAGGTCTTTAAATCTGATATTTTGTTTTTTTAAATAAATACTTTAATAATTCAGTTACATTAAGCGAAATCTAAGAATCTCGACTGTTAAAAATTTGTTATCAGCAATTTGTTATCAGCAATAGCCAACCGGTTAACCAAGCTCAACCAAACTACTGGTTACTTATGAGAGCTCATATGGCGTGTTCAGTTAACAATTTTGAGCTGAAACCGCATCACGAAAGACAATAAAATATTCTTAGCCGAGTCGCTATTGACTCATTTCAAAGAAAAATTGTTTTAGTGCTAAAATCACTTGCACATACTGGTAATTTTAGTTTATATGGGGAACAAAATTTATGGCGTTATAGGTAAACATAGAAACTATACGTATTTCAGATATAGCAATATTCAGACAATTGGCCAGATTGTTATTGCCGCATTAGTTCAATTTTCGACAAGGAGCGCACCTGAGCTGAACTTTTAAAAAATACTAAATTTGAATTTTATCTTTCTCAAGTTCGTGAAAAAATTCTTTGGAATAAAACATAGACCGAAAAATATATTTAAGTTAATTCGCTAAAGTTTCCAATTGTCGGACAGTGCCGATTTTCAGTAACATACACTTTACTTAAAAGTGACTTGTTAACCCCCTCACTCATAGAGCCATAAAAGTGGCTTTCATTTTTTTAAACGACCTGAACAGACAAAAATAATTAAAAGAAGTTGAAGATTCAAATCGCCCATAAAGTTTGTGATTAATTTTTGAAAAATAAAAATAAATTTTTTTTCGATGAGCCGTTCAAAAATATATTCCATCCTACTTTTATTTGGATTTCTCTGAAATTTTTCTTTATCAGCTTTATCCTAATATATTTGTGAAAAAACAAAGTCTTAAATACTCAGTTTTTAGGAATTCGTCTTGACCATCTTTAAAAAAAATAATAATGTTTCTACTAAATGTAGAACTTTTTTTTATTTTCTTTGAAAACAGAAAAATTGCTCATGAATGAGAAAGCAGAGCGGAAATATAAGCGCAGACATATATGTTTACCATTAATTTCACCATTTCAGAGGTGAGAATTATCTTTTATAGACGAACCCGATAAGGTATGAATCGAGAATCAGATCAAGAAAGCCCAGGTTTTACTATATTTTATTTAATTCGAATACTATTACAAAAATCTTATAGTTATCACTAGAGAACAGTGTGAGTCAACTCCGCTATTCCACAGCCTTAATTAAGTACTCAAAGTGTCAATTATCTTAATTTAATAATCCATAAAGTAAAGTCTATCGTTTATCATAATGACTGAAAAATAATTTAAACGAAAGCACTTATATTTTTTGGATGATAAAGCTTCAAAATCGAGCCATAAAAGTGGCTCTCATGCCTCAGGGGGATATCAATACTCAAATGAGTAAGGGGGTTAAAGATGCTGAATAATAATTAAATATTTATTATTATGTAATAATTTTCGTGTATTCACCCTTCATCAGTTACTTAAAAGAAGTATTACAGAGTTTTTGAAGCCTTATTAACTGTTAACTGTTTCATATACTGTGACAACACTTTCATTCTAAAATAAAGTAGTTTTGTTATTTTAATAAAATATTATCGAAAAATTAGTACAGAAGAAACCACTGTATTCAGGTAACTATTTTCATAAATTTTATTAAGCACATACTGTAACCGCTTTTTCCGAGTAATTGATGACGGCCAAATACCCGAAAATTATACCATCATAATTAATATTAAATTATTTATTCGATCAAAATTTATTTGCATAAAACACCAGTTTAAGGAGGTAGCGTTCGTACTCTTTTTAAGGTACTTTGAGGTACTTTGAGTTATACAAATAGCACAACATTGATAGGGAACACTCAAGAGCATTAATTTATTGAGAAAATAATTAAAAAATCCAACAAATAAGTTCGAAATTTTCATTTTTTGAGAATTTTTCCGAGTTATTTTTTTTTGAAAACATTGAAACACAATTTTCGATCAGAAAAACTAAAAAACCCAAGCTTTAATTTGAAAATACTTTCGACTTTATCCGTCGACTTTTATTTCCGAGTTTTCACTTCCGGTTTACTGAAATGCGATTCTCTAGAATTAAACAGACAATTTCATAAATCTTATTCCTCCTTAATCAACCGAAACATATTTCTCCTTTTTTTCTCAAATTTATACTGCATTCTGAAATTCAAGCTAGGAGAAGTGGGAATTTGAAAAGCGTAAACCTTGAACAAAGGCGGTTTTTGGCAGTTCTAGAAAATACTGGTCCAAAATTTAAAAATCTAATTTTTTTCAATTAAGAGCATTATTGTTTTTGTGATTCATCCCAAGTTTGAGTGAAATCGTATGTGAGCTCTATAAGGAGTAGGAATTTGAAATTTTGAATAGTTGTTCTAGAACTCGATGCATGGTGATCACCATTGGTGACTCACCAGGGTCAGCCAAAAATTATTCTGATAAATTATTTTTGTTGATAAAGGATAGATCTACCAAATTGCGTGCTAAATGGCACTAACCAGTGTCACAAACAAGTATTGTTAATTTCATCAGTAGGTCAGAAACGATATTCGGTTGACCCTTCCATTGGTTGAAATACGGAAACCAAATAGATACCAGAAAATTTCACAAGTGATTCTGCCTTAATTTCGATGGAGAATTCAAAAAACCACTTATAAAAAATTTGGACTTGATTTGCGGAAATTTTTTATAAAATATAAAGTTGACAAAAGATGAAAAATAAAAAAATGCAGATAATTTTCATAATGTTTTGATTTTTTTTGAAATTTTTACAAATTCAGAACTGAAAATTCGAACTCAAATCTTTCCTTAAATAGATCAAAAATGATTTTAACGAGCTGGAACACATTTATAATGGTTAAACTAACGATATTAAGCACATTAAAATAAACTAACTAATTATTTCCGTAAGTTATATTGACTCCAGTCTGTCGAGTATATATATGTCCCCACTTAAGATGTGTAGTTCATAATAAATTTCTTCGGAACTGAAACATTTGCCTAAAAATGAAATCAGTTCATTTCCCGTAATTTTGGAACCAAATATTCCAAAAATCGAATAATATTTATGGAATCACAGAAAAATTCGTCTTTATGTATGTCGAATAATGGGTACGGGACAACTCTACTCAGTTTTTACTTTTTGCTCGAGAATTAATATTAGATCGTTTTTGTGCGAGAGCAAAACAGTATTTATTGAGGCGGTTCAAACTAATGGTACGAGTAAAATAATTGAAGATTCGGAATCAAATATGAAGGTAAATTAGCTAAAACTTGTGTTTAAAAATTTTATCAAAATAACTCTGTTTTTATTATTTCCTTACATTAGTTTTTATTAGTATTTAGAAGTTAAAAACAACTTTAGCTAATCTACCTCATATTCTGATTCCGAGTGATTAACTTCAATTATTTTATTCGTACCATTTGTTTAAACCGCCGCAATAAATACTGTTTGGCTCTCACAAAAACGGAGTAGAGTTGTCCGCATCCGCGAATAATATCAAAGAAACAATTCAAAGATGACTTTTTGCCATATTCATGTTTTCTCGTATACTTGGGCCGATGAATCGGCTCTGTGCGTACAAGGATTGAACAGAAAGCTTGCTTCATATATATGTTACATATAATATGTAGTATGTTAAGTTGTCAAGTTTGCCGATCTTGAGGGTGTTTGTCTTACATATATATATATTTCAGTGTTTTTATTATGTCATCGAGTATGATAATATCAAATGGATATTAATAAACAATTTAATTTATAATGAGTTCTATTAATAAGTTCCAATATACTTTGCTGAAAATTTTTCTTAACCCCCTCACACACAAAACCATTGAAATTCCCCTCACACACAAAACGCCATTCAGGGATGCTACTTTGAGCGCTTATTGCGGAGCTAACAAGGGTGATAGAATATTTATTATTTTCCATGACCCGACTCGGGTCACCCGAGATCAAGGATAAACTTAAATTTGAAGCTACAATTCTACTCCTCGCACTGTTAGCCTATTGATAGTAGAAAAAATTTCAAGCGGCTAAACGGCGCAGAAATGAAACTTTTCGAGACTTTCAATACAAAATTGTCAAACAATGCGCAATTTTATTGCAAAAAATATTATTAATAATTTTATCAAATAAGCCGTTCAAAAAATATTTCTCCTACTTTTTTTAAGATTTGCGCCAAAATTTCGTAAAACATTATAGTGTAAATACGATACAGGATTTTAAAATTATGAGGAACCCAGTTTTTAGGAGAGTATGTGGTGATTCTTTTGATCTGAGTGTAATTGTTCTGCATTTTCAATCCAAAGTTTTACTTTTTTCACGAGTGATTTTTCTAAAATCAAAAAAAAAAATTTCACAAAATCAAGTTCCGGAAGAAATGAAAGAAAATTTAAGTTAAGGCCAAGAACGCCAAATCGAGCAAGTATGAAACATAAGTGGTACGGATATTAAGTTACCACCTGATTCGAAATATTTCTACATTTTGCTGCTTAGATTTTGACGCGCCGGGATCTAAATAATTGTTTTGTACGCGATCGAGATATCATATTTTAAATCTCAGATCAGATTTAAATAGCAAGGGTTTCACTTGTAAATTTGTTACGAATACTGTGAAATTTGAAAAGCCCAAGCTCCTCAAAATAGCTGAATAACAGACAACTAACAAATATTGGACAACTGTATAATACAGTTAATAATTTACAGTATAGATACAGTATATATACAGTATAATACAGTATAATTTATACATGCTATTCGCATCGAAACATTATTTCCAAGGTAAAGATGTTTTGTACAAATTTGTGTAATAAAAAATTGTACAGAAAAAAGCATATCAGATCTCCTAAATCCTTCCTTCATTCGAAGAGCTTATTGTGATAACATCATAGCCGAAAAATAAAGTCAATCTGTCGTATGTTTTAGGAGGATACCGAATTTCAAGATATGAGTCATATCATATGACCTTGACGGTTTTCTAGCAAGTAAACGGGACGTTTTGAAAATGTGAAACAGAGCTCATTTTTATTTGTTGGTTATTTATAGTCTCATTGTAAAGTCTACTCCAGGCTACCAAAAAAACCATCTCTTTGGTGATTTTTCATCCCTTTTTTCAAAAATTTTCAATTTTTTGCTATGAAGAGGCATATAAAAAGAATGAAAGCCATGCCTTCCGTACGCCTGGTCTACTTTCAAAACTATTTGAAATTCTATTAAAATCGAGTAGTCCCTCAGTTTCATCCTTTTCCCAACCAAAGTGCCTCTTGAGACTGAAGTAGTAAATAGGCTGTTCATGCCGTTAACATTTCGGCCTTTGTGAACGACTTATTCTATTAAGTTGTTAGGTGCCTAAAAATTACCACACATATTAATATATAAAGTTCGACAGAAAAATCGGTTCAAATCGCAATTTTTATAATTTTGTCAAAACTAATTCAGATTCACTCTACGTCGTAGAGTCTACGGTATTTGAATTTAAAGAATAAAAAATTAAGAATCGTCTAATTCAGCTTAATTTTTTGTCAGCTTTTTTCTTGAATTTTCATGAAATTAACATATAAAAATGCAAGGCAATGGAAAGTTTTTTGAGACGATATTTTTTACAGAGAAACAAAAATAAGAACATTTTCAAACAAAAAACTCACGTTTGAAATTAAGAGCACCGACTGGGATCGCTGTGGTGTGACCATTTATGTGACGCAATGATCATGTCTTGTATCGGCAAAAATATGTATCATTTTCACCATCGAGCACACATTTTTCTTAGCCCCAATAATGTCTTTGGAATTTTTTGACCCTACAGAAAAACTAATCTCAAAAGCGTCAAGCTGACACTCTCAGCAATCTTTCAAATAATCGAAATGTTTATGAATTTTTGTTTGTCATAATCAGTAACTACAGATTCCGAATTCTCAAACGAACTTCAACTAATTAATCGGATTTCGAAAATTTTTCCGAACCTTTTTATGACCATGAATTAGTAAAGACTTGTTAATATGACAAATAGAACCCACTAGAACTTCATAATATTTTTTGTCCACAAATATCCCAGGAATAATTTTATATCAAGTTTGAAACTCTCCTTGTTTTCACATCACAATTCGTTGATATAATGAAAACAATTAAATGTGTAGAACAAGCTCCCCCAAAAAGAGCAGACTTAATAATCAAAAAGACTACAATAATTAAACATGCTTTTATGTTTATGGTTAAGAGAGTTCTATTTTGTTCAATCTATTATTTACAATGTTTCAAAAAATTAGTATATTTGTACTGACGCAAAAAGTAGTTGGAATTAAGATTTTAGATTCTGGTTCTAGGGGCGCGGTAGCGAACCTTTTGATCTTTACACAAATAAAGCTTTATTGTTAAGGGGGTAGCGGTCGCAAAAATGATTCTTGGCATACTTTGGTGCCAAAAAATTTCAAAATCTATCTCCTCCTAGAGCTCGCATACGATTTCCCTCAAACTTGGCATGAACCACGAAAACACTTATGATTGTTATTTGATGAAGCAGATTTTTGAACTTCCAACTATTCCTAGCCTAAATTTCAAGGTTCTCGCTATTCAAAATCTATCTCCTAAGGAGATTCTTCTCCTAGGTTACATTTAAGAGTCCAGTTTAAATTTGAGAAAAGATGGAGAAATATGCTTTTGTCATTGTGATAAAGCGGAATTTTTAATTATTCAGTTAAATTCTAGAAAATCGCATTTTAGTAAACCATCAAATTAAAGCTTGAGTGATTCCGAGAAGAAAATCTGCTAACAGTTCTCTGATATTTTCAGTTTCCCTGGTCGAAAATTCGGTTTCAATGTTTTCCAAAAAAAAGTACTCAGAAAAATTGTCAAAAAATGAAAATTTTGAACTTTTTTTTGAACTTTTTATATTTTTTGTAAAAAGTTTATGCTTTTTGAATGTTCCCTACCAATGTCTTGCTATTTTTACACCCCAAGGTACCCTAAAAAGAGTAAGACGCTACATCCTTCAGGGCTTATAACTCTATTTTTTACAATCTCATATCCCTTTAGGAAGAAGGTTGTTATTTTCTAGTTTGGTCTAGTACATTCGTACTACTTAACTCTCAGCCGCCCGTTAGGCGTTGCAGCGCCTGATCGACTTTAAACGTTTTTTTCGAACCTTATACATAATGGGATCATGATCGACCGAGTTAACGCTGAAACTTTTTGCCAACAAATTTTTTTGTGCGTTTTTTTAAGGAATTACAGATACTTATTTCTGCAAAGAAAACTCAAATAATCTCAAACATATGTGAGGCTACTCTACAGAAATTCTGAAATTTTTTTTATACGGTATAGTCCAAAAACGTTCACGTGAATGTATAAATGAGAATTATGATATGCTTCAAAAGTCGTGAATTAAAGATGAAACTTACTTAGACAATCTAAGTATCTTAAATTGCCTCTTGATAACAAAATTCTGTATTTTTTCTGAAACCGTACTGATTAAGCTTAATTTTTAATTGATCAAAATTTTAATTCATCAAACTAAATAATTTCGGTTTTATTCATACTAATTGTTTGACTATGGTTTCAAATACATGTGTATTAATTTCAGCTCATTTGTATGCTAAAAACAATTTTTGAGTGCATGAAAATGTGAAACATAAGTGATGACTCACCCATTATTAGAGTGTTATTGCAAGCTTTTATAGTTTCGTCTACGTACAAGAAATATGATTACTACCCAATCAGATGATCGGGAAATTTGCTTCTCAAATGCAAGAACATAAACTTAGACGAACTAGACAATTTTTGATGACTTTTTTTTAAATTTATACCATAGAAGACGTCATAACCAGATCTACATATGTATGAAATAAAATACAACAAAAAATGCGTTTTTAGTATTTTTTTCTTGAATTGAAAAAAGATGCATTTATAATCAAAATTAAGAAAAAAGTTTTTGATCCATCAGCGAGATAATTGTCAGAATTACATCATCAATGGCTAAGTTGGATAGGTGACCTATCATAGGTCCCTTAATGACAAACCATTAAGAATTGACATTGAGTAATGAGGCGCTACAGCGCCTGACGGGCGGCTGGGCCATCTTCAACTGCGGTCGTACCCGAGTTAACGTACATAAGTTACTAAAAAAAACTAAAAAATAACAATCTTCTTCCCAAAGGGATATGAACAATTATTTATTTTAAAATCTTATTATTAAAAGTACATAATATACCGTGGTTGACCACTTAAAGCCTCCATACATTTTTGCCAAAAACGGAGGTTTTATCTGGTCAGGAGGCTTATAGGAAAATCATGCTTATGGGCATATGAAATATGCCCAAAAAGGGGAGTTTTAAGTGGTCAGGGGGGCTTTCCCTGGGAGAGGCTTTAAGGAGTCAATCACTGTTTAATAAATAGCACACAAATATAACAAAATAGTAGTCGAAATTTTGTTTTATGCTCGCGATTTGCGATCGTTTTAAATTTTTGGTGAAATTTTCAGTAAATCGGGCATAAACTGAATGATATTTTGTGATTTAAAAATTCAGTAAAATTTACCAATTTGACCGTCAAATTTTGACGTACTCTACTGGGAGAAACATGAATTGTAGCGGCGCGAGACCACGATCCATCATTTTTTTAACCGTATTAGTCACCTAAATAAGTTTTGCAAGTTAGATAATTTGTACCAGTTAGCAAACTTCTGTACTTATATACTAACTGTATGCCAAGAAAGCTATATTGTGAAATAAAATGGCTTAATTTTATTATTTAATTCGAAGAAACTTCTGTCTATTAAAACAAATATCTCTTTATTGCCCTGTCGTAAAGATTTGATCCCTCAAAAATTCGAGGATGAGAAAACGACGCGTCATTTGAAAACAAGTTATTTGATTTCGTTCTTAGATAGCTCAAACTGAGCCCAATTATTCATTCAATATAAACATTAAAAACTGGTTTTAATCCGACCTTTTTTTTATTTTGTATTATTCACGAGATATTGTGCACAGTTTGAGCTATCTAAGAACCTAAAAGACTAAGTCGTTTTTAAAAACCGCGTTGTTTTCACCCCCCCGTGTTTTTGAAAGATCTAATTTTTACGATAGGGCAATACCTTATTGCCAATAAGGAGATATTGCTATGAATTTTAAATATTCTTTGAAAAATACTTGTTAAAATTATTAAATGAAGTAATTCAAACGAGTTCTTAAATTGTAATTTGTTCTTCATATTTCAACAACAGTAAAAAGTCGAGTAAATCTATAAAAACCTTTATAAAGTACGTTTTGAAATGTTTTTTGCAATTAATTTTGTGGTAGCTTCATAAATACGGCAAATTTTTAAAAATTAAAAACTTGTTCTAGAGTTTATCCCATTTTCGCGGATCAAAACGTCTCAGATACTGTTATTTGTCATACAAAACATGTTGAAAGAAAACAAATAAGAAGAAAAGATAACTTAAAGGACAATGAAGTTAATCATCAAGAGTTTTTGTGGTTATACCCGTGGTAATGGACAACTCAGTTGTGGTCAATTATCATAGTTATCTTAATAATAAAAACGTTTCTTGCCGCTTGCATAATTAACACCCACACCCTTTTCAATTCCAGGATATTTCAAGTCGCTTCGTAATGGTCACCTCATTTTGAGATGCCAAATTTTAGAATTTTTACTTAATTTAATTACTGTGCTAATTCAAATTATAACAATTCAACATTAAGCTATAAACCAAGCGTCAAAGTTAACTTGGTTAATATTCAGGGTCTACCAGACACGTCCTGGCCGCCACAATTTAAACCACTTTCATTGGCTGGTTCTTAAATTCTGGTTGTTGATTGGATGCGACGTTTGTATTTCTCAAATATTCAGAATATGTCAAGTAATTGGTTTAGTAAAATTACCATGAACATCTGCAAATTAAGCGTTTCGGACGATTTTTTTTTGCTGTGAAACAGCGTTCTGTTAGAAAATACAAATTTCGGATAACTTTATTACAACATGAAAAAATCGGTTTCAATGCTTGTGTCAAAATTCAAACCAAAAAATAGTTTATTATTCTTTATTCAACTTGTACAGCCGTTTAAAACTGAAAAACTAATTTTTCGCAATCGATTCCCATCATTCTAATGTAGGCATACAATTATAATTTGGCTCCATGTTCTTTTATTTGAAATTTAATAAATTTTATATTACTCAACTTCAAATTGTGCACCTTTCAATTAATTTTATCAGCTTGAAAAATATTCAACTAAAACGTTGCATAAACAACCAATAAAAATATTTATAAAACTGATGATTAAAATCTACGGCGCAAGTGCGCTTTCCATCTGTTGACCTTATAATTTTTATTGTGTTCCTATTTGGGAATTATATTAAGTTTTTGCGCTATCTAATCAATATATATAGAATAAAATAAAATGATATGAGGACATATATATTCACACTTTCATATCCTTTTCCGAACGGAACTCCACTCAAAAACGCTTACTATCTCTACAGCGCGTGTTCGAATCCCACTGATGTTGTCTAAGTGATTGTCTTAGTGATTGCTTGAGTGATTACACACCGTTCGGAAGGATATTCACAACTTTTGTTAATAATCCCGGCCCTGATTAGGAAACGTAGTGTGTTTTTAAGTTGTAGGGCCGGGAATATTAACAGAAAGGTGAAAATGGGATGATAAACAATTAATAGGCTTACAGATGAGAAGCACCCTTGCACAGTTAAGTGTCAAAACTTTCATAGGGTGTTGAGATATATCCGTTATATAAACATGATGATACAAGGTTTTAACATGTGGCCATACTCCTGTGTTATGGTTGATGCCCTATTTCGCTTTTTATCAGCGCTAAAAAACAAAGTGAACCGATAACCGCGTCGCCATGGCCCAGCATAATCGGGCACGTTTGGCTGCAAACTAATCCAATACTTGCAATAAAAACTCCGCGAGTTTTATCTTGCCTGAGAGAAATCAACATTTGCCAATAATTAAACATGTGGCAAACTATTGTTATAGATTTTTGAGGGAGGTTTACTCCAATGATACACCGAGAATTGCGTTAGCTCTAATTTCGAATAACGGTCAAAATCTTCCAAAAATGACGAGAATTGAAGTTTTCTATCATTTCAAAAATTTGAATTCCTTATTTTTCTGCCGATTTGAGTCAAAATAAACATTCAGTGGTCATATGTAGCTAGTGGGTTTTGCGCGATCCCAGAAATTTTCTGTCAAATATGTCAAAAAATTAAAATGTTATTGAGAATTCGAAAGTGATGACAAGCTGATTATCAGCATATTTTTTAATTTCCTTCTGGTTGTGAAATTATCAATTTCTGTTTCTTATTTTTTTCGAACATTTTCAATTTGTTTCTCAAAATGGTAAAACCATCTCGTCCCAGGTTTTATGTCGAAATTAGCTGCAATTTTGACATAACTTGTAAAAATGGTAGGGAAACTCAATCTTGGTCAGTTTTTCAAATTTCGCTCGATTTTTTCTAGAATATGGAGAAAACCACTCTTTTTTGGCAATTATTCGTCGGAAAAACTATCTTCTCCTCGGAAAATTTATAAAATTCCTTTCATTTTTATTGGCTAGCTCATACAAATACAAACAGTTAACTCGGTCACTTTTTTCGATTTCAACCTCAAACTCGAAATATGATTATTTTAAGGACCTACGAGAGAATTTTCTTAGGAGGGAATAGTTTTTCCGATGAATAATTGCCAAAAAAGGTGGTTTTTCAACATTTTAGAAGAATTCGAGCGAAATTAGAAAAACTGATCCATTATATTTTTGGCCCACTATTTTTAAAACTCGTGACAAAATTTCAGCTCATTACGACATGGAGCCCGGGAGGATATAGTTTTTCCATTTTGCGGTCTAGTGTTTGAGGTCAAATATAACAATTTTGTTTCACGGTTTCTCTTACAAATACCAATTTTCACTCAGTTCCATTTTAAAAACGAAAATATATTTTACCAAAATTGTTGTTATCTGAAAACTTTACGAAAATACGTGAAAAAAAAACTAAAGTTTTTCTCCCCGCATCAAAAAAGTGCAGTCAATTCCTGAGAAGCACTTGTAGACAACTGTTCAGCGCATCTTTACCCATAAAAGCAAGCCAATCTAACCCAGGGTTGTAAAAGGGATAGGGATGGTTGGGTATGGTGGTCGGGGATGGGATGAGATAGGAATGGGATAGGGATGGATTCTGAGGGGATGGCCATCCCTAATCTATCCCTTTTTATCCCCAAATCCATCATATATGGCTTATTTTTTGTGGTCGTCGCATTTCAAGGGTTTTGAAGGTGTTGGACCAAATATTTTTGCTCTCTGATATATTTGAACAAAAATCTTGCATCCTAAAAAATTTGAAGTGACAAATGGCTCGTCCAATCAGAAACATGCTTACAAAACTGAAGATTTTTTTTTCAAAATGTATTTCCTCCCTGATTTTTCAACGTACACATTCGAAACTTACATGTTTAGCATATAAATCAGCAACTGAACCGTCCGCGCAAATCAGTAAGGAGACACTCTTAAGTGACCAATTAGTAAAGAAATCTATTTCTTACGAATTGCTTCTTATCAAAGTTGAAGCTTTCTTAGTTTTATCATACAAATTCTTCATATTATTATTAGCTTGAAAATTAATCATCCCAAATGTTGCTTGATGCAATTTATTCTTAACGTAATGAAACCAATGAATTTGTAAAACAAAGAATTTGTGCAAATAATTTGTAAAACAAGCCTTCAAAAAAGCACTTGATAATGCAGACTAAAGGAGGTTGTCGCCTACTTTCATAGTCTTCACGTTCAGTGAATGTCGTTCACTTTGAGCAGAAGCAAATGAAGGTTTTAATAATATTTTCTGAATTACAATTTAACTGAATTCATTTAACTAACAAACAAAAATATGAAAAAACGAAAAACTTTCGGTGCAGAGAATTTCAGTTAGACAAAATGATCTTGTTGAAAAGTTCTGTCCACATGATTTTCAGACAGCTATAGGACTCCTGTCACAGGAGTCGGCACAATTAGATCAAATGAAAAAAACGATCCGGTTTGTTCGAGAAGGCTACCAAGTCGTTAGTTTGTGCCGACCCTTGCGGTGAACTTCCTTTACTCGTTATTTTATAAACTAGTAAAAAATTCTCTCAGTGAATAAATTTCTTCTTATTTAACGTGTTTTCTGATATTTGCCAAATACACTTCAAGGGCAGAGAATTTAATCATGAAGTGTTTTTCACCACTATTTGTTTGCACACACACACACAATTCCTTCTGGGTTAGGATGAGATTTGAAATTCAAATTTTGAATTATCATGGGACAAAAATGGAGTCAATTTCGTAGACTCATACAGTTTGTGTTTTGGGAAATGTTTACTGTAGATTGGCATATATTGGCCAGTTTGGAAAGCAGTTATTCACGATGAGGTTATCAAAAATAATGAAAGTGGGGTTTATCGAACAATTTTTTATTTTAATTGGTTTACTTTTGAAGCGAGCAAGTTTATCAGATTCTATAAAATTAATAATAAAAATACTTAAAGCTCATCATTCAATTTTTGATAGTCAAAGAACTTCTCATGTCATTATTTTCTTATTATTTGCTTTCGGCCGCCAAAAATTCGAAAAAACAATTCCGAGTAAATTCGTAAAAAGCTATCTCCTCCCTTAATTTGAATATCGAATTTTCATTTTATACATGATATAAACAATAAAAACTTGTTTTAACAACTTCGCATTCAATTTCTTCTATTTTTCACTTTTGAAGGTTGATAAAATACCTTAAATTATTCAGTATTCAGCTAAAGTACCATGAATTTGCGCCCACAATGTTGGGTTCAAAATTAAAACTTCAATTTTCCTTTAATTAGTTTAATTGTTTTCAAACTTCGAATTTCTTTCAATTAGTTCAATTATTTATTCGAGTCTGGTAGACACTGGACCTTCACCAAAATAATCATAAAGCTTTGTTTAAAGTCAAATTAAAGTCAAATTTACAGTTTGAATTTAATTAATTTGAGGGCTCTATAATAATATCGTCTAAATATATCTTCCCAAGAAAAATATGTTTATGTAAAAATGGGAATACATGTTTTTCAATAATAACTGAATTTTGCAAACATGTACATTAAATTTTCACAAAATATCAAGGAGCCTTTATCGCAAATCATATCGTTGGAGATACGAGTTGACAAAAAAGTGAAATCTATTTTTAACTTCCATCTGCGCACGATGTCTCATTGTCACCTTGCGCATCTGTGTTTTAAAACACAATTCACGAAAATTATAAGCTTTTCTTGAAATTATTAATGAATTCGAGAATATCAAAAAGTGGGTTCTCTAGGCCTGGCAAAAGCCAACCAATTTTGTAGGCTTAAGCTTGGCTTGGTCATGTCAAAAATAGGCCTCGAGTTTCGCGTTTGGTTTACCCGGGTTTCACCAATGAGACCACCGAATATAAAGAAATTGACCAAAAAGAGTTCAGAAAATATGTTTAAACGCGAAAGCGTAAGTAGAGGACTAAAAATTTCATTCTTCTGATACCAAATCTATCATTTTTACTTGATCAAATTGTGCAGAATTATTCGATTTTATCTGATTGATATATTTCAAATTGATATATTTTAAAGATATGATTCAGTTTTAGCGGTTAAAAACTGCTAAAAATAACTTCAATTTCAAGTTTTTTGCAAAAACGGTATAAACCTGCTAACTGCATTCGATTCCTGTCGCACAAAATAGTTTTACCTTGAAGTCAAATTTAACTACAAAATGAACTAAGGACTCCCTATAGAGGACATTCTACAACGAGAACTGTTATTTCCTTTTCCTAATGTCTTTTGAAACTCACATTAAATCAGTAATGGGCTTAAAAATGCATAGTTATCGTCGAGTGTGGTTATTCTTGCATCATAAATATTAACAAAAATAAACATGGATCAAAGAGTTATAAGTAATTCTTTTTATTACTAATTATGCATTCCAAATTGTTAACTTTTCGTCGTAATTTTCCAAAATAAATTAAAGTTCTTTGTATGTAGTACAAATTTGATGAAAACAAAGTCTGTCGATGTTTTGTCTTCAGCAACCCTAATAAGATGCCAAATTGTGGGAAATTTCTGATTAATATAATAATACTATTAAACTGTGGCCTTTGCATGTCAATTTGTCTATCAACATACCATGATAATTAATTTCGTTAATATTCAAAGTCTATCAGACAAGAATGATAAATGATAGGAGTTGAAAATGTGGGTTTTTTTTGTTTTGTGAACATTTCTAACGATTGTTTACAAAATGTCAACTGAACAAATTTTGTTGCATTATGCAATCGAACGATTTCTGAAGTTTCGGGAATTAAGTCGATTGAATTTAGTCGATCCCTGGTCGCCATTGATATAAGTTTCGCGCAACTTACAAATAATAAAATCTAAATTATGCATAAAAACTAAAAACCGAAACATAAATCAAACTGAATTACAGGGGGAGGTCCGATATCGCCGGCCAAATATAGCCGAATTTGCCTATATCAAAAATGATGCCTATGTGTCGAATCTTATCATGACGTCACAAGATAAGACAGTGTCCAATCACATCACACGATTGTCGAATTAATTCAAGAATTATCTGATTTCATTGGTCACTTTCTCTTCTTCTGACGTCATGATAAAATTCGACACATATCCCTTTAACACCTTTTTGGTGATTTGATAGATGTAGGCTGAAAAGAAGAGAAAGCGGCCTCATGAGTGGCTAGAAGGGGTCTCAGGAGTGTTAGGATTGGCTCCCCCAACCTACATCTNATCTTTCAAATCACCCAAAAGGTGTTAAAGGGATATGCATCATCTTCGATATCGCCGAAAAAACCTACGCAATTTCACGATTTTTAGCTGAAATACTTCCAGTGCCCATTTCGCCGAATGTGCCAATATCACCGAATTGCGTGGGCGTATGAGTTTTTTATTACTACAAATTTATTTCGGTTGACTTTCCTTAATCAAGTTTTTTGGATGATTTAAATTGACTTTGATGATTTAATTCCTTTTGAACACATGTTTAACGCCATTTCAAACGCATACGCGTTTTTAATTATTGCGCCGATATCGTCGAAATGCCCAATATCGTCGATTTTTTTGTAATTGGGCCTCCCCTGTTATTAATTGCTACCGCTGAATTAACGATTAACTTTATAAGTCAATTACTTGCGATGTTTTTAAGACTGACATTAGCAATCTTCGACATTTCCCAAATAAATTCAAATTATGAATAACTTTTAGCTACTTTTTATCAAATTACTTATTTCAAATAGTCTCAAATGATATCTCATTAAGATAATTTTAACATGTTAGCTCAAGAAATAATGACTTTGCGCATATTTACAACATTTTTTCCAAATTATTATCGATTCAAAGACCGTTTGAAATATTTCGACGAAATAAAACTAGAAAACTTCACAATAATTTTAAAACAACATTTTAAGGTCATGGTGTGATTTGGCAAATATTTTTAAAATTTCTGCGGATTGCAAATCTTGTCTCGGTCATTTTACAAGCAATAAAACCTCAACTTTTTAAATATTCAGTCGACTTTCAGGAGTAGTGCGGAACTTTTGCCTCAAAATTTAAATAGAACATACTTTTGCGCTATAAGGCCTCTGGTGTACATTACTAACTCATGATTGCGCATATTGTCATGATTATGTTGTCTACGACAATTAATGCCAAAGCGGTACGATGACTTTGAATGTGACCTTGACATAATTAAAGAGGTCGTATTATATACTCGGCAGACTGGACTCGATATAACTTTTTTAAAATAATCAGTTAACTCGTAGACTCGATTTCCGGCAAGTAGTGCCATTCACCATTAAATCGCATTTTACGACGCTTAAACATAATGACAGACAGTTATAAAGTTATCGTAAACCTTTAAGACAAAATGACGTTTGTGCGTTTTTTTATTGAAAATTTTTACTGGAATTACAGTACTTATTTTTTGCAAAAATTTTTTAAATCACCAACAAAACGTTTCATCCTGATCAAAAAAATTCTAAAATTTTTTTCCATTACATCATGCCCTAAAATGATCACTGGACCGTATATTCAAGAAATAAGTTGGCCAAAATAGTATGTTTTTTTTCAAAAATTGCTTAAACACTTTTTGAAAAAGTGAGGTGGTCTTAGAAGTTTTAAAGATCTTTTTCACATTACAACTCAAGTCCGAAACGTCACGTGACCTTCAAATTAAGAAATGAGGTTTGGCCCAAGTACCAAATGTACTCAATTACGCGAAAGTTTTGAGGACTAATACACACCTAATTTAGAGTTTGAACATAATATTATTTTCCAAACCGTCACGTGATCTTATTTTTCAAGAATAAGGATTTATTTATGACATTTTTAAACTTTATTTTGGATTATTTCGTCACGTGATTTATTCAGACTTTCCTGTAATGAGAAAGTCTTAAAACGTTTGAAGTTGACCCTGGAATTTTTTTGACGTAATTTGAGTATTTTCAAATAACTGTATATTGGTACATATATTTTTTTTCAAAAGTACCAAATCATGCGAAAACTTAAAAGAACGTACGAATTTCTAAGATCCTTAAGCATGAAACAGTATGGCCTCCAGTTTAAATAGAGCATCTCCAGAAGTCATAGCTTTCGAAATGCTGATAAATAAGAATGCGTAGGCGAGAGAAGGTGAGAAAATGAATAATTACGATTGGGTTTTTTTTTAATTTCAAGATTTGTTTTGTATTGTTTGTTGAAAATTGGCCTCCGGTTAGATAGAGCACCTCTAGAAGCAAAATTTCCGAAAAATTATTACTTAGAATCAAAAAGGTTTGCGAGCAGGCGTAGGCGTGACTACGTCTCTGGTTCTCAGAACAATAAATGAATAATGAACAAATTTCAAAGTCAATTTACTAGATAATTTTGATGAAAAATATAATATTGTTTAATGGAACTAGAGAAACCTTTGAGTTAACTTAACAGTAGTTCAAAATATAAATAAACGTTTAAATTCTGTATGATTATTGCCACTGTTGCCCGTCACTGGGGTAAATTCGCGAATTTATTTTTCTCCCCATTAAATGCCTTTTTGTTCATCGGAATTTTTTTTTTATTTTAATTTATTGCAAATTGGCTGAATATTATTTTAAGCTATTGAAAATGTATGTTGAAATGAAACTTTGCTTATATGGCTCGATCTATAGAATGGTCACTAGTTGCCGGAAATTCGAGTCTGGGTACAGATTCATGTCTAAAGTCTACGAGTTAACTCAACCAGATTAAATGTGTTTAAGCTCATTCAAATATTTTTGTTTATATTCAAGGAAACATTTCAGTTTGAATTTTCATTTTTGAATTAGTAAAAGTTTCAAAAAAATCAAAACATTATGAAAATTTTTCCGCATTTTTCGTCCAAAATTTTTTATGATGTTTATATCCCTTTATTACACTTTGCTTAGAATGCGTAGCCACTACTCCTTTTAACGTGTGATCTTAACGTTGTGGCTACGCATTCTAAACAAAGTGTAATAAATGGATATTGAAGTCTAAATTAGACTAAATTAGACTGTCTAATATATTTTTTAATTGAAAAAATATATTATATATATCTCGAGTTACCCTACAATAGTATTGAAATCTGTTGGTAAAAACAAAAAAAAGCCACTTTATTTGTTTTAATAGATGCCTACATATTTTCTGACCACTGTTTGAAAAATCATAAAATTTTTATTCTTCATCTCTTGTTGAACTTTTTAGAAATATTATGATTTTTTTTTGCAAATTGACTCCAAAATTTTTTATTAGTAGTTTTTTGCATTTTTCATAATAAATAAGGCATAATCAAGTATGACATTTTATGGTATCTATTAAACTTCCGTATGTCAATTGATGGGATGGTCGCGCCGCGAGATTATCATTTATAAACTATTGATGAAATTTACAACACTTGACTGCACAACCGGTTGGTGCTATTTNNNGTTATAGGCGTCATTTTTTTTGATAGTCAGACCATTTTTCAAAATCAAAACGCAATTTTTACCTCAAAAAAGTTGTTTTTCTTTATTTTTGGCGATTTTTGACTATTTTACAAAGAAAAAAAAATTGATATTAAGGGGTTAGGAAATTTTTTAATATGCAGAATCTTTAAACTACTTTCTAGCGCATAACACCCGAAAATGGCTAAAGTTTATAAATATCGTCTTAAAAAATTTAACATTGGGTTTAGTTGGAAATGGAGTTCCCATGAAAAGTGTTTTTTATATGTTTACAGATACTCAGTTATGCTTAAACAATTACAAGTTTGCAAGAATGAACATTTTTATTGAAGATAAAAAAATAAATTTTCACATTTTTTTTATCATATGGATTACCGACCCTCAGAGTACAGAGCCTAAATATTCGAATAAAACAAACAACGCAAGATATTAGCGCCCAATCAAAACCCTGCATTGCGGAATACGTCGGTTTCATCGGTCAGAATCAATCAATTAAATGCTCAGAACCAAATGTACTCTGAGGGTCGGTAATCATATATCGCTCTGAAAAATGGACCAATCTATCAGACTTATGCCACCCCCTCAATCTATTTCTTGTCCGTTAGCGGCCTGAATAAAGTTGATCTTGTTTGTATTCAAGGCGGAATTGGCACCTACCTGTAGTGTTATCAATAATCAAATAAAAATAAATTTTCATCAACTCACATGTTCAATAAACGAAATAATTTTAATTCTTGTCAATAAACATGCTGAGAACTATTCTCGCGACTCTTTCAGTGATCACAGTAAACTATTCAATCTCCCGTTTTATTGGTAAAACAATGAAGTAACCACGTGTCTATTTGGTACTGATCAAAAATTGTGATTTTGAAGGGAAACAAATTTGGAAGAGAGTCTCATTAAGTTCTAATTCGGTAATGTTTTCGATAAGAATTGAGGAATAACCTCTTATAGTTTAAGGAGGTCCTGAATGTAAATTGCTGTAATTGCTGGGTATTTGTAACCAATTTTTAACAGTCTGTAACTTGTGATCAAAATGATCAAACATGAAAATGAAAAAAAAACAAATTGGTAAATCGTGATTCACGAAAACGATTTTAAAAATGCACAATTTTTGCCCAGCAGTGAAAAACTCGAGCAGGTATATACGAATTAGTTGAAAACTTTCAAAATAACACGGTTACATAACAGTCGACCAAACTTTGGTAAAGAAATAATTAGTTTACGTTTAGGTGATTCGTAAAAATTGAAAAAAAAGACTTTCGTAAAGTGCAAAATCTCTCTTATATATCATTAAAAATGATTTTTATAAAACGAAAATATTAAGCGAATAAAATGCTTACAAACGTTGTATGGAATTGTGTGTTCATTCTCTTTTATCACAAATACTGCGCGCACTGCTGTATTATGAAAAGTAGCGTGTTAATTACATACCAATAATAAAAGGCCGATTTTCCTTCAATAAAGGGGATGCACGCTTTTAAATACACTTTTTCATATCAGTTTTTCACAGAGAATTAATTTTTGTCATTTATGCTATTTTTATTAATATTTCTTTAATACGCGAATTTTGGATGAAACTCAAAAAATAGACTTTAACGTCGGAATAAAGATTTTTATAAGTTATAATAGATTTGTCAGACCCGATTTACCCATACATGATAATTTTATATTCAATTTATCAAAAAAATAAACTTTATTTGTGCATGCAAATTGACATGCAGAACCCCCTTAAGCAAGCCCATAACCCGCAATTGCTCATCCTATAAAAAAATGAATATATCTGGCGGTTATTTTTGGCTGATTTAGCACATTCGTCTTTTTTAGGAAAGATGTTCTTCCGAACCAAATTTAAATTTTATCTTGCCTCTGGATTATCCGGACCGGATAGCTAAATCAAATTTTAAATTCTCTTTAGATTTTTTTTAACATTTTGGTGTTTATTTATAAATCAACTGTGACTTTACAGGAATTTATAATCTAAATAACTTTTTTATCACATTTATTTTCACAACTTATAATCTCCCTATCTTGTGACCACGTATAACCCACTGGCCAGTTAAACCAATTTTCTGGCATGAGTTGAAGGGTTGTTTTACTAGTCAGTCACTGCATCACATCATTCAAACCCCTCGATTATCCTGGATAAAATACAGAATGTATTTGTTTTGCTTGGAAAAAAGAAAGGAAATGGTATGGAGATTTATTGCAACAATAACCGATGAGTGCGGCTAAGAATGAATTGACCAATCATGTTGCCGTTGCCTCCATTTTCTACGAGATTGTTTCTCTGGACCAAAAAAATTACATACCTTATGAGTCCCAAATAAGTCACATTGTTTGTCGAAGAAAAAACCGGCTCGTTTAATTATTAACAGAGTTCCATTCGATATATTAAATCTGATAATCTCGGAATAAATGTCAAACGACAAATAATTGAATTTTCGTGAAATTAAATTTTGCATAAAAAACTTATTAAAAAATTTCGACAATAACTTACTTTGCATTTCAATTGAAGCCAAAATCCTTTTTTCATCTGGTGGAATAATTAAAGTTTCACTCAACACTCCAACAATCAGCGCTGTTTGAAATATGCCACAAAGAGAAAGTACAGAAATAATAAATCTCGACATCCAGAAACTCGGCGTGAAATCACCATATCCTAAATTGGTGATTGTGACGCCTTTAGAACGGGTCAGAAGTAATCTTAATTAAGGGGTTACATGAACTCCGCAGATTTCCTTAAATATACACTTTTATACACTAAATATGTAACTTTGGAAAATAATAAGGTACTTCATTTTTATTCATTTCATGATCAGTTGACCTGGTTAAATATTTACATTGCATGAAAATCGTTTTGATTTGTTTTCAGCTCGAATTTAATTTTTTGATTTCGGAACATTTTCAAAATATATCAGAACATTTCGAATATTTTGCTCATTTTTCTACTTAATTTTTTTCTGGTTTTGACATAAAATTCCCAGTGAGCACTGCCCACATATTTTTTAACAGTCTTTGAAAAATCATATAATTTATTTCGGTCAATTTTTGTCGCCTTTCTCCACACGCATCATAACTTTGAGCCAGTGTCCAATCACAATACTCGATTGTCGACTTAATTCAAGAATCTCGCGATTTAATTGGTCACTTTCTCAAAGTTATGACGAGTGCAGAAAAAGGCGCAATAGGGATAATTTTCGATATATAGGCTCAAGTGACCTAAAACTATCCAAAAATCGCTTATAATTTAATCGTTCTGATACATTATAAAAAAATTTTATGCGGTTCTTAAAAATAATTTATTTTTTCTTTGATGATTGGTTATTATTTTGGAACCAGAAATCGAATTCAATTTTGAAATAAACCAGTTTTTAGGAAAGTGTTTTGTGCATTCATAACATCCAAATAAAAATAAATCCGTATCTAGGGACAGAAATTTATTTTGGAAGTAAAATTTTAAAATGTCAAATTTGAGTATTCCATATAAAAAATTATTTATTCTAAAAATTAATTAATGCGATGAAAAATTGTCCATAGTGTAACCTGATTTCTATATTCACCTGAAAATATTAACAGATGTGTAATTATCTGTTTTTATTAGGAAAATTAACCATTTTTTACAGTGAATCGTAATTTTTACATCCAAATTGAAGATTTATTTACAAATAACTTTTGATTTATGATATAAAGATCTAATTAAAAAAATCTGAGACGTAGTCCAGATCCTTGAGCATCAATTCCGTGATTAATTGAATTTGATCCGACAATGATGAGCTTGTATCACATGATATCCTAAGCCTTGCTTTTCTCACTATATTTTCTAGAACAAAAATCTGGAATTTTAAATGTCGGATGCAAGAATATAATTAAACAACTTCCTGATGAAGAAAAAATTGAAACTCCAACTGCCATGGGCTTTCTATAAACACCTTCCAAAGTAGAGCCTTTATCACACTTTTGTTTCATTCTCGGCCCTGATTAGCAACCGTAGTAGGTTTTTAAGTAATAGGGCTGAGAATTGAACTACAGTGTGTTAAAGGGATCTATAAGCTCTGATGCCTTGGCTGAACCTTTTTTTATATGCTCACAAGGGTTAAACGTTTTAGTGCCATTTTGCCCTTATCTTGAAGACCGTCATTTGCGGACAAGATGTGTAAGCAAATCCGAGGCAATATCAAGCCAATTGGATGTTCAGGAACAAACGAAACGCCCCTACAAAAATCACGGTATTCAAGATCGGTATGGTTCACAAAATGGGCAACCTTTTTGCCGATGTCTTCTAAAGTTTTGAATGCTGATAAGGAACCTAAAGCTGCATGAAAAGTTTTGTCGTGCTTTCTTAACAAAATTTGAAAATATGCTTAAAATTTACAGTGGGTATGTTGATCAATCCCAAGTGTAATGCACGATTTTATATTCTCAAACCATTTCGCCAAATTTTAGTAAATAACTGAGCGTGAAAACCACGATTAAATCAATCGGAAATAAACGGGTGCAAAAAAGTGATGACGAACGTACATTTCACATTAAAATTTTATGCATTTAATGAAAATTTCTTTAAATTCTAGTATTCTAAACCAGGTGTTTTGAAGCTCATTTGACTTCAGTCGAACAAATTTTAAGTGCTTGATGTGGTCACATGTGTTGTGGAAAGATAGGTCTTTAGCGATAATAACGTTCGAAAAACAAGAAAAAAAGTTCAAGAGCATTGAGAATCAATGATTGATTACAAATAAAATACACAGAACAAAATCTCTGTAAACTAAAACACTGTATAACGCTACGGTCCTAGCTCCCTGACAGATTCACCCCTGAGCAGGGGTCGGCTTTTCAAAATTGAAAACTGGATCGTATCATATCCTATCGAGGGGTAAAACAAAAATGAGATCGTATCGTATCGCAAAAAACCAGACGATACGATCCAACTATGCCGATCACTGTTCCTGAGTTCTACAAACTTCTCAAAGGGCTAGCGGTCGCAAAATAGTACTTTTGTACTCCACTTTACTAGAATACTAAACTGCTTCGAAACTTTTGAGAATAGTCATTTGGTAGATCTATCCTTGATTTACAAAAATAATCTATCAGAATAATTTTTGGCTGACCCTAGTGACCACCATGCAGCGAGTTCTTAAACAACCTAATCAAATTTCAAATCCCTAAGGCTTTATGGGCTCACATACCATTCTACTCAAACTTGGCATGAACCACAGAAACCATAATGCACATTTTTTCCCGGAAACTCATTTTTGAGTTTCGGACTAGTATTTTCTAGAACTGCCAAAAACCGCCTTGTTTCAAGGTTTTCGCTCTTCAAAAGCCTAAGGATCCGAAGTTAAATTTAAGAGTGGAGTATAAATTTTATAAAAGATGGAGAAATATGTTTCAGTTTTTTTTTGCCGGAAACAAAATTTTGACTTATTTTTGCTCAATTCTAAAAAATCGCATTTTAGTAAATCGGAAGTAAAATCTCGAGTTTCAATGTTTTGCAAAAAAAATTACTCAGAAAAATTCTCAAAAAATTAAAATTTCGAAGTTTTTTTTTGAATTTTTTTTTGATAAGTTTATGCTTTCTGAGTGTTCCCTAGCAATTTCGTGGTATTTTTACACCTCAAAGTACCCTAAAAAAAGTGCGACCGCTACCCGCTTAAATGATACAAGTTTCCGGAGTTGATTTATGTTGTTTTAACATGTAAAATTATCGATGATGTTTTTTTAACTCTGTTTATGTTTTTGAAAAACAGAATTTCAGGAATTAATTCAAACCTACTCGAATTATTATTGTTTTCCAATTATCAAAAAGACTGAGTTGAAAACTATATGATTTTCACATTTGAAATTTCTGGAATCGAATACTAAGTTCACTTCAATTAAAGTTTTTATTCCAAAAAAATGATATGCAAATGCAGGCGGTATTTATTTGAGTAACTCAAATTGCGTTATTCACAAAACTTGTTCATTTCAGTAAGAATTTAACTACAAAATAGGGCAGTTTTTAGTCACAAAGTTGCCAAGCAAAACCATAGGGATTTAACTGGTTCAAATTCCCTATCTGGAAAATTTTTCTGGAGTCGGTATTTTAACTAAATAGTGAGCGAGGACCATATTAAATAAAATCAGTTTTCAAGAGAATGCGGCAAAAAAAATAATTAATTATGGTAAAAAAATATAATTTTGTATCGAAGAAATATTTATTTTCTTATTTCAGACCCTAATTCCATCATCCAGATAATATCTTTATATTCCATGCAAGTTCCATAGGCTCTTTCTAGTGAAAAAATTATATAGCCAACACAAATGACATTGAAGAGATAAATGGCAGTCAACATCGGCAACGGTTTTCGAAGAAAGTAACTTTTTAACAGAAAAGTTTTTGAAAGCTAAAAACATGAAAGAATAATTTGAGCTTTCGGTTAAATAAAATATCGAAAATACCGTCATCGCATAAATGCAAGGTTAGTTGTGAGTGTTGGGTCCATTTTTTCGATAATTTAAAAGTTTATTGGTAAAAGGTCATTTGAGAAAAATTTTAAATATATTTGACTGTGAAAACTATAAATTACCTTTACGCAAGCAACAACTTTCAATATTTCTGTCATTCTGTTGTATCTCATCGGATGATGTTCTCGCATAAACTAAATAAAAAATGAAGATGCCGATTATCAACCTATGAGCAAAAATAAACAATGAGCTTATTCCACGGTTTCATGCTCGAACTCAAATTTTTCTTGTATTTTATTTTTTCTGTGAAACTTCAATATTTCAAAAACAGCTTTATAAATTATCAATGATAATGCGAAACGTAAAATGCTGAAAGATTTTTTTTTAATTATTAAACAGATTATTTGTTAACCCTTTTTATGGTCAAGCAACAAAGGTAACTCGTTGCACCAAAAATTTGAAATTTTATATAAAATTTGAGTAAGAAGTAAAAAACTTGTTTTTTCATAACCGCACATTTATAAAAATTGCTTAATATTGTAAAGTGATAAATCTTTTATACACCAAATATATATGGAGGTACTTTGGAGAAAAAATCACGAATTAAGGTAAAAATTGGTATATTTGATTGATTCAGAAAATTTGGTGATTAACTATATTTGGACAAAAAACATTTCCTTCCTAAGATGCAAGTAATTATTGATTTTTGACACGTTGCGTGCTTTAAATTTCAATTTCCTCGAGTCGGAAATTCCTCGAAATAGTGTTTGAGAAGTTAATCGATCCGTTTTTGAATGAACCGTTCTGATGATAAATATGTGTACTGTTTTCGGCTGACTTTTCGTCGCGTTTTTTGTATGATTTATGCAATCATTTTTTCTTGATCAAGGATTGGCAATATGAGAAAACGTAATAATGTATATTTCATCAATCCTGTGGCCGATATTTGACAGGTATCAAATCGTCAACATCAACGGTGGAATCGTTCATCTTGTTTTACCAGATAAATTATTTTTATATGTTAATTGCTATTTTTTCAAGGAAATATTATGAATCTGTCAATCCAATTTCGAAATTTTATGAATCATTCATTTTCATTTCGAAATGTCATTGCAAAAAGTATAAAAATCAATTTCTTTCGAAGATTAAGTCATAAAAAAATCAGCTATTTGAACGGTGATATTGTTGCGTTTTGGATACTGAATCAGTATTACTGATCATAATCGAGAATGACTTTTCATGATTTTTTTCATTACCTAATGATAAATTGATAGTGATCAAGAATGACTTAATATCGTCATTCACACGGAATATTCAGCTAGTAAGTAATTTGAATAAAACGCCCAAAAATCGTCAAGATCAACGCGAAGAATCGTTGCTCTTGTTTCTCCAAATAAATCTTTCCAAACATTAATTTCTATTTTTGTTTCCAATAAAATTTCGAAATGGAAATGAAAGATTCGTGAAATTTCATAAAACATGAAATTAATATTAAAAAAAGGTTTTTGGAGAATTCAACGTTGTTCTTGACAGTCCAACAGACTACGAATATGGTTAATAGACTTAGGGTCTGGTCGTCATTTCAGTATTTCGTTCTGGAAAATAAATTTGAGAAATAACAGGAAATTTATATCTGAATAGAGAAGGTAGACTTTGCATTTCCTGGAGTTTTTATGTCACAAAATGCACTTTATCAACCATAGGTTTCAAAACCACAAATTCCCAGAAAAACTGAAAATTATTTTAGATTTTTGCATTTTGCAGGGTTTTTTATTTCAGGCTAGGGACATGGTAAATGCACCAAATGGCCTCAGGAAGGCCACAAAATGCATTTCCTGTCATACCAGAAGACAATTTCGGGAATTTTCTCAAAATTTTCGAGGTTTTTTAGATTTTTTCTAAGTTTTTTTGGGACAAAATACATAAACCTCGATTTTGATAAAAAATGCTAAAAATATGTAAAAGTGATAAGCAGCTTTGTGCTTTATTTTTGCACTAGCTTTAATTTGAGGCTACTGTTGGTAAAATCGAATGAAAATTATTTTCTAGAAATCGACTCCGAAAATCGACTTTCGGTTGAACTAAAACACAATTTTCTATTATTCCGTGCATGAACCAAAAAAAAATTTCATAAGAAAGTAAGGAGACATATATCACTCCAACTTATACTCAAATTAAAAAAAATTGTGTGGAGCTGTTTTCCAAAAATTTAAAGTTTAATTTTAAATTTTGCGGTTTTATGATTCTAGAATATATCGGACCAAAATTTGATATCATGTACTACGCAACATCATGTACTACATATCATGTACAAGTACCAAAAGATTGTTCTTGTTCACAAGCAAACGAATGTTGGCTGAATTATTGTAGGGTGAATTATTTTTGACAAATGAGCAGGAAGACAGAGCGGCCAATGGAAGCGCGAATTTCTTCCTAGGTTGTTTTTTGCAATTTTTTCGAGAAATCAAAGAGTTTAAGAGGAAGTGGGTCGAGTTTAAGGGGGAATTGGCTCGATATTCAGGGAGAGTGGGCTCGATATTTGGGGGAAGTGGGCTCGAGTTTAAGGGAAGTGGGCTCGAGTTTAAGGGGGTTCTGAATGTGAATTGCTGTAATAGCTGGGTATTTGTAACCACCTTTCAACAGTCTGTAACTTGTGATTAAAAGAATCAAACATGAAAATGAAAAAAATATATTGTTCTGTAAACACTTTTCATGATTTTTATAACCAAAAAAAATTTTCTTAAGTAACAATTCGTAAATCGTATTACGAAACGAGTTTCAAAAATGCACAATTTTTGCCCAGCAGTCAAAAACTCGCGCAGTAAATACGAATTAGTTGAAACTTATAATAAACGGAAACATAACAGTCGACAAAACTGTTGTTTGAGAGATAATTAGTTTACGTTCAGGTGATTCGTAAAATGAAAAAAAACAAAAAAAACTTTCGTAAACAGTGCAAATCGTCTCTATATATCATTAAAAATGATTTTTATTAAACGAAAATATAAGCCAATAAAATGCTTACAAACTATAGTATGGAATTTGTGTCAATTGGCATTGATTTTAATTGATCAATCAAAGAGCGCGCACCTCTACTCCTTTGATAAGTCAAGTGTTATTATCATAATAATAATAAGAAAGTCTTATTTCTTTCAATTATGCAGATAAAAAATTTTAAACATATTTCTCCCTGCTCAATTTCACGGAGAGTTCAATTTTTGCATTATAATTAATAAAATACGAATTTTAAATTTTTTTCCAATAGTCCATATTTCGGATAGAAGATCTATAAATAGATAACGGGGCGAAATAGAGCATTTTAATTAGTTGCAATCGATCCTAAGCCCCGATTTACCTATGTTCGATATTTTGTTTGTTCAATTTATCAAAAAGAGAAAGTTGACTTGTGCAAGCAAATTTACATTCAAAACCCCCTAAAGGGGGGTTTGAGTTTAAGGAGGTGAGCTCGAGTTTAAGAGGGATATCACTATGTAAAATGTTAAAAATTGGATAAAATTTAAAAAATGTATTTTCTTACAAAAATGAGTCTATTTTTATTAAGGTCCAATTTTCCGCTAATATCATATTTTATCTTATTCTCATTAAAAATATTGACGATTTTTATGACTTTCAAAGCAATTTTTATATTTTCCAAATTGAAATTTTCCAAGCATTTTTTCTGATGTGGGAAAACTGGTAGTTAATATGCAATACAAGGCCCAGCTTAAATCTTTTGCCAAATTGACTAAAAGTGCAATACACTGGGCGAGGCAGCCAATAAAAAAGCGCGTGGGCGACCAAATTGAGAATTTATTTCAAATTTAATCTTTTGCCAAATTAACTAAAAGTGCAATACACTGGGCGAGGCAGCCAATTAAAAAACGCGTTGGCGACCAAATTGATAATTTATTTAAAATTAAATTTCCAATGGTAACGATTTGCCACTGGCTATGAAAAAACCAAACTCGTTAAAAATGTCGAAACTATTGAATTTTTTATTCTTTCATGATATTTTTCCCATGCTTCCATGAAGAATAGCTTTTCTCCCGTTTTCTAGCCCTTTTCATCGCAAAAGATAGGGAAAATTTGGGGATAGGGATGGAAAATAGCTAAAGGTATGGCTTTTTGGAAGCCTGACCTTTCCTTACTGGAAGCAAAAAATAACATTGAATTTTAAGATTTCAAAAAAGTTTCAAGATTTTTTCTCAATTATTAAAATTCTTCCTCGAAATTCTTTCTCGATTATAAAAATAAATTGAAAATTGACGCGAGAAAGAAATTAGTATTGATGTTTTCCAATTTATGTCATGGACACGGTGAACCTACGTCATTTCCAAAAATAACTCAGACTTCAAACCATAAAAATATTAAACGAAGAAGTAAAGATCATACTTTGAAGACTTCAAAGGCTGACCTCATAATTTCTCTTATGTTGAGAAAATAATTATTAACCCGTGTGAGCACAGCACCTTTCATAAAGGTGTTTGCATATTTAAAATCATCTAAAATATGCAAAAAAACATCGTAGAACTGTCTCCTTCGAATACATAATAAGGAATATTTCAAGGATGTCAAAAATGACTTATTACTATTATTATTATGACTTTTATTATTATTATTATGACTATTATTATTATCGGCAAGCTCGGTAGTAGGCAAGCTCGGTTTAGGCAAGTTCGGTGATCGGCAAGTTCGGTTAAGGCAAATTCGGTGATAGGCAAGCTCGGTGACCGGCAAGCTCGGTTTCGGCAAGTTCGGTGGTAGGCAAGCTGGGTTTAGGCAAGTACGGTGGTCGGCAAGCTCGTTTTCGGCAAGCTCCTTTTGCAGAACTTGCCGACAGAAATTCGGCAAGCCCGGTGTACTCACCTGAGATACGTAACAAGGTGTCCCTCGAGATACGTGAAAGGTGTGCCTCCGCCAAATTATGAAATCTATCTCCTAGGGTTTCTTTGAAAATCAGCTCAAATCTAAACATATCCCGTATGACTTCAGTTTTTCTAGATATCACAAGAAACTACCGATTTTGTGCGATTTCAGCTTTTTTAACAAAAATCTATCTCCTTCTTGGTTATATTTTGGAACCCACCCAAATTCTCGCAAACACTAGCACAGAACCACTATAAACTCCTCTGAGAGCTTTTTTCCAATTCCGACCCAAAACTCAAAATATAAATTTTTGAAGGTCACCGTGACCTGGTCACGTGAAGAAAATTTTGAAAAAAAAAGTGCTTTGATTATTTTGTTAGTAGACTCAAAAGAAAGCCACTGAAACACTGGCTAGAAATTTGGCTAACGTCAAGATGATATTTTAACGTTTTAGTTGTTAAATTATAGCAAACGTAATTTTTTGAGGTCGTTCTGAAAAAAATACTTCAAAAAAAAACGCGTAAATTTCGAAAAAAAAGTTTGATGATTTGGTCGTTATTACACTTCGTTATCACTCCAGGTCATTTTGGAGCATTTGCAAAAATTTGACCTAATTATGAAATTTAAACTAAGAGAAGATAGATTTTCCGATGAAAAAAGTCCCAAAACCGGTTGTTTTTTGTATATTCTATAATAAATAAGGCACTTATTAACAAAAACGCTCCTACGAAGTTTTGCATATAAATTATACAGGTTATAATAAAACTTAAGTTTATTTTATCATAAAACCTGAGAGGAGATAGATTTTCCGTTTTGGATTATGTCTTCATGTATCGCTTATGTGCCAAAAAGTGTTATACACTCAGTGTATGCATAAAAAAAGTTTTGGCACATTTTTGACGTAAGCTGAACGCTAGTTTTACTAACTGGCAATTTTGGAATTATCGCTGAAGCTTCCTATTTTTGTGAAATAGCTCTGCAGAATTGCTAATAAGACATGCACACCCCGTTAAAAACCAAATTGAAGAGAACCCGGCGAACATTACATTTCGACTCTCAGTCATGATAGAAAGCTTATTTTTGCTGCATTCTCAATTGTGTTATCGGTTTTATTCCAGAAAAACTAAAAGAAATATCGGTATAAAAAAACTTACGCGATGCGAAAACCGTAGGATTCAATAGTGGTTTTTTATATCAGGTGATAATTTGAGTGTGGGTTCCGGTATTAAAATTGTATATGTCTGAAATACAGCTTATTTGAACATTAAATATATATCCCTTATTCACACTTTTGTTAATATCCCGGCCCTACTACTTAAAAACACAATACGTTTCCTAATCAGGGCCGGGATATTAACAAAAGTGTGAATAGGGGATATAGCCTAAATCATATAGGAATTGACATAGTAGCTTTGACAATTTGAAATTTTTTTGTATCTAGGAGTGTAATTATACAAAAAGTGTTGACATTTTTTTCGAGAAGCGAAAGCTTAATTTACAAACGAGTATTTTCAGATTTATCATAATTGCCGTTTAAATTATCTCCGGTTTCCGATGAGGCGTCATAACGTCAAATTTGAAGATAATTAAATAGTATCGCTCTGAAACTTAACTAGTCGGAACAGAAAATCATTTTAGTCCGGAGAGGGTACGGGGCAACTGATCCATCTTTTTATATATAGCTACTTAAGGGGGTACTGGTCGCTGGTTTATGAGGCATTTGGGGCTTTGGAAATGGTCTTAATTGATTGGGATGAAAACCAAGTGTACTACCGACCAAATTATCAGAAAAAAATTTGAAATTTTCGTGTTTTTTCTATTTTTTTCTAAGAATTTTTTTCAAAATGAAGTTTAAAAATAATGTTAGCATCAATTTAACCACTAAAACTTGAAAATTTTACCTTGAAGTAAGCCAACTTTCTGATCAGTGTTTTCTTGGCTTTCTTTTGATACTACTTTCGTAAAAATCGAAGCACATTTTTTTCGGAAATTTTTTCACGTGACCTTCAAAAATTTATATTTTGAGTTTGGGGTCGAAATTTGAAAAAAACGCTTCTAGAGCAGTTTCTATTTGTTCTGTGCTAGTGTTTGCTGGAATTTGAGTGGATTCAAAAATATAAGCTAGGAGGAGATAGATTTTTGGTGAAAAAAATGCTAAAAATCGCAAAAAATCGGTAGATTTCTGCGATTTCTAGAAAAACTGAAGTGATTGTTGAAAAATAAAACACTTCTAGAGGACCTAAGTTTATAAGTCATACGGGATTAATGTTATAATTTGAGCTGCTTTCTAAATAAACCCTGGGAGGAAATAGATTTAGAAATTGTGTCGAAGGACACCTTATACTGGTAACGTATCTCAGAGTGTATCGGAACAAAAAGTCATTGACCAATGGTTTTGAGAAGATTAAGGGTGGATCTACAACAGGGCTAATCTTAATTGTCCCATAGTTTCTCGTTAGCGCTATTTCTTCATCAAAAAGCGACACCCACCCCCTTAAGTAGTATATGATAGACTGTATATCGGATATACTTAATCCCCTATTCACACTTTTGTGAATATTGCGGCCCTGATTAGGTAGCAAAATTTTAGAAGACAAAAGTCGTATCACAGTTTCTTTTCAGGGCTTCACGGCTGCAGTTATTCAAAAAAGGTTCTCTTGTGTCTCCAAATACTTTTCCAAATTAATGAAATCTCGCATCAAGTATTTTTATTTCAGTTCCCACTGGTTAAGTTTCGAGATATATCAATTATAATTTATCAAATGTCACGTTCTGACGCTTCATCGAAAACCAAAAATAAATTAAGTGAAATTTAAATTTTGCGTTGACTCTCAGAAATTTATTTTTTCCAGAACGAGTTACTCAAATAGGGACCATATCCTACTTTTGCTCATTTTTGTCTAACATTATTATTAATTATTATTAATTTATAATTATATTAATGATATTATTATATTTATTAATTATTATTAATTATATATAATTATTATAATTATATTAATATATATTAATTATTATTAATTATTATTAATTATATTAATTATTATTATATTATTATTATTATAATTTATTAATTATTATTAATTATTTAATTATTATTAATTAATATTAATTATTATTAATTATTATAATTATATTATTATTATTAATTAATTATTATTATTATTATTAATATTATTAATTATTATTAATTATATTTATTAATTATATAATTTTATTAATATTATTAATTATTATTATATATTATTAATATTATTAATTATATTATATATAATTATATTAATTATATTATTTTTTATTACATCTATCATTGATACATCTTATTAATTATGTATGTAATTACTTATCATTAATAAGTATCAATGTTCATAAGGATTTGTTAATAAACCAAACGTTTCTAGTTCCCAAATCGTTAAAAATCAATCTTTATAAATATGATAAATAACTTTATAAATATGATTATTTTTTGTTTGGGACATTGACCTTTTAATGGAATTTTTACCTTCACTCATATAGATACAATTTGAGGAACGAAACAGAGCTGAACTTCAGCTAATTCTGGTTTGTGATTGAAATGTAAGGCGGAAGATGAAGGAAGCAGCATAATATTAATTCAGTACTGAATTAGGGTCATAGCAGTCCTCCCATAGCAAGCATCAGGTTGCCCTGCGGTACATAAACATATATGGCAAATTTTTAATTAGTTAATTGTGTTAACACATTTTGGCGATTTTTTAAAATTTTGATTTAATTCCCAATTTCGGCTTTTGGAACAACGAGTTGATTGCGAAATTTAAAGTTTAAGCTCAAGAAATGACACAGATATCCAGAGAGCAAAGGTCCACCTTCAAAATTGGGACCGGATTTTACTCCAAATGCACATTAACGAAAACCGAAAAGGCTTATTTATATTATTCTTGCAGCGCCGTTTCTAAAGTGGTACCCAGCGGTGACCAATCAGACTTAACTGTCTTGTTAATGTGATGCTCCTGGCGACAAACACCTGCGTTCAAGCTCAGCTACCCCACCGAAGCCAAATTAAAATTCCTTCAAAAATAAAGTTAACAGATTCCACAAATTTAAATGAAGTTCGACAAATAAATTAAGATCCTGACCTAATCGTGTCGAAGTCTCAAAGATCAGTACTTGATTGAAGGTCTCTACGAGATTTTCTGCGACGCAAAATTGGCGGGGAAATTAAACTATTTATTGATTGTGTTACCTTCGAGAAAATCGAGATTGACGCCTTATAGTGTGGCTCGAGTACAAAACGTCAGCACATCTCATCAACCGATGGTTACTACACCAAGGGGACGGGCCTTATTGACGTGTATACTATGGGTTATTTACTAAGCCGGACGAGGTGTAGTGACATGGGTAATTATAGTACTAGATACAATACATATGAAAAATTGTACAATATATCTACATCGTTGCCGATAGCTAACTAATAAAAAGTGACGGCAATAATTCTTAGTCGTGGTTCGGTCTCGGTGCTGATCTATTTATTTAAGGAAGTAATTAGGACACGGACCTGGGTTTTTTAGTGACAATATTTTTATCCATTTTTAAGTTTCAGAAAGAAGACGGGACCTGGACTTTTTTAGAGGATTTATCAAGTGGGACCTGGATTTTTTTTAGACTGAATTATTTGACATGGGTGCGAACCCGGGGAAATTTTAGATACATCAGAGCGGCTGTGGGAAATTTTCTCAGGACTGTATTTTTCTGATTATACTCCAAGTTTTCACTGCACAAATTAAGAACTTTTTTAACACCTGATATCAATACAGAAAAAAAACTTTCACCGTGTATGGATCGCCGGAAGTATCCTGTACGAATTATCTGCGATTCACCTGTTCATGTATTATTTCGTACTAGAATAGGCAGGATGTATTGATGATAATTTTGGCATTTTAAACTACGAAATACTCGAGTGGTTATTATAATTTTAGGGGTTTATATGAAGATAAATTTTATAATCATTCAGCATGGACGCTCTTTTAGAGTAGTTTTATTATGAAATCGGACTATGCTTGTGAGAATAGCACAATGAAAAAGCACTTTCATGAGGATTCCACCAAGAGCGAATAAAATTCCAGAGTATAGTTTTTTCATTTTAAAATTCGTAATTACTTTAAGATATGACCTTTGTGAAGTTACATTTGAGGTCATGGGAAAAGAATTTTTCAAATTTCATTTCGACATCAAAATGTCCGAGATAACAATTTTAAAAAAGTTAGCCGCTTCTTATAGGGTTCTTTTTTATACTAACCATTGAATTTTTGAATAATTTAATTTATCATTTGAGAGTTGAATGTGACACCGCTTATTATCTCGTATTTAACAAATCTGTTTTGAAAATTCATAACATATTTAGAAAAGGTGGTTATTTTTCTGGAGCGGTCAATTTCAAAAAAGAAAACGACCGAACTATGCATTTAAATTATTTGATATTTTAACTTAACTCCAAATAAAAATTATAATTAATTCTTCAATACTAATGCAATCCAATCAATTACCCTTCAACTTAAACGTTCCACAGTATGGTGATATTAATTTTAGCGCTGCATCTGAAATTTTTGCTTTTTTCTACTCAACTTGGTTTGTCAACGCAAATGAACCTGAATGATGCAGCCGCTGGATTTCACTCTAATTAACATTTTGATTAATTTTTATCTGGTTTCATTACATTTATAGACTAAAACATATGTAATCCCAAAAAATCCCATGCCCGCGTTTTCTGATTATCCTATATACGAAATTCCCGGGTGCCCGCACCTTGAGATAATCCCTCATAAAAAATCCCCAGGTCCGCACCTTGATAATGTCCCCCATTAAAAATCCAAGTGTACCGCTCCTTTCTTTCAAAAATATGATTCCTTGCCTTGATATTCTCTAAAAAAATAGACACCACTGCATGGACCGAACCAATGACCAAACACAGTTATCGATCTGCTCTTATTAGTTGAGCTACGACACATGTAATATTTACAATTTTTCTATTACATGTATTGTACTCTAGTTAGCCAACGTAGAACACACCTCTTGCCGCGTCAAGTGTTAGTATACCTTCCACTTTAAATAATTCATAGTACATCCTTCGCGAGCCCGCCGTGTATACCCCCATTGGTTCACGAGATTGCTAGACGTTTTGTATTACCCCCATTTAGTGTTCTTTTCGATTTTATTAAAGAGTCAAGAGACCCAACTTTCTCGTATAGATGATCATAAGCGTAAGTGTGGTGTGTAGTTGGTCTATGTGCTTTGAAGGCTAGTGCTGACGTTTTATTATGTCCGAGTCCGTAATATTGTTATGAATGCATTTTATTTATTGCTAACAGCACTAACTCAAATCGTATTGACACAATATTTTCTGCCAAAACTGACCGGGCTCAGACTTTGATCTGAATGGTGTATCTTAATCATATAGATTTAGCTTTGCTCTATAGAATCAGTAAACAGAGCCAAATCAATGATAGTAATTTGCGTTCTTTACCTGTAAGTGCCGAATTAGTCCTTTGATCGCGATGCAGTATATCGACAAAATTGGCTGGATTCTTGATTTAGGGTAGGCATAATATAAATTTACTACGTTTTGTCCTTATTGAATTCGTATCACACTACGTGTACTGCCATGAATAAATCACTGTATGTATGCAAATATTATATTGCCAATATACATTGTAACCATATATCGGACAAATTTGCCACAATTTGACTATCGAGATACAACTTGTATCATACAAAGTATCTTCTGCACCATTTTTGAAAATAATCATGGCACAATTATTTTTTTTTCGACATATCAACTTTATTAAAAAATTTTTACACAGAAAAAATTTACAAAATAAAGCGTAGTCAAATAATATCATACTTGTCACTCCGATTGCCGAGTGATAGTGATATTTAGTAACGATTATATGAGCATGTACTGTCTTACAGCTACTTGTCAAAAAGTATGTTTAAAAGCTCCGCCCACAGTGTTTGTGATTTGGGGCGGATTTAGATTTGAAATACACTTTGTTAGATATCTATTATATTTCAATTATTTTATCGATAAAATAATGATTTTAGTAGATATTCTTCGCTGTATTAGGACACGGTTACGAGGGCATTGGTGGAAGACGATAAAGGTTAACAGAAATAACTTTTGTATAAAAAATTTCCTTGTAATAAGTTCATCTGTCGACCATATATTCTATTTCAGGTGATAATGGCTCGCATGCGCTTCTCAAATAAAAAATTGAGTCCATTATTGTCATTCAAATTTTGCTAAAACGCTCAACATCCCAAATTCTATGATTCCTAAGAATTGGAGAATAAAAGACGGCAATTAGATGAAAAAGTCAAAATTCATTTTTAACAAATATTTGTGAAATATAGGAATCAGTGATTCCGAATCACATTTTTTCGTTCCATTAATCAAACAAGAATTAAATAATACCAAAGAGCGTTATTTGAATTGACAATCGGTTGATGAAAGCCAAATATTTATTTTGCCACGTTTCTTGTTTTCGCAAAAAAAATGCAGTGTTGTCTTATTTCGGTGTTTTTGACAGGACAGAGAATCAGAATACTTGAGTACTGTCGAAATTTGCACAGCGAATGACAGCCATTTAGATGACTTCTTGTTAACTAACATAAGAGAGGAGCCTTTAACACCTTAGTGTCTGGGGGGTGGTGTCTGTGACAAAAGTTTTTCTGAGTGAGAGTTCTTATACTAAGTCGACGAAAAAAAAGTCGATTTGGTGATGTTCGCGAACTTTATAAAGTTTGGTTTCCCACCAGAGGCGCCAAACTTGACTTTAGTGTACGATTCTCTTTGGTTAAGTTAGCATATCAGAAGTCAGAGTTCATTGTAGAGACAAATTAACGCTTTATTGAAACAAACTAATAATCTACGTCTTAGTTTTTGAAAAACTTAAGAATACCCAGTAGATAACACTCAAAAATATGAATTCTGTTGTCACTAAGGTACATTTTCTTCAAGAACTGCCTCATCAGAATAAAATAGTGTTTTGTAGTACCATCACCTATACAAATTCGGAGCATATCTATACGGTGTTATTTTTTTATTTTTGTGATCTAACAAGAGAATATAAGGCGATAATCTAATAATGCCGGAAAATTTTTGTAAGCGATAATTCTATGTATGTGATCACTCTTTAGGGTGTGAAATGTTAAAATTCATGCTGTATTGACTGTCCTCGGCTGACCTCTCTTTCAAGGATTGCCAGCATCTGAAAACTATATAGATGCGTTAGAAACTTTATACGAAAACTTACTTATTGAAGACGATTTGTAGTACCCATATTGAATTTAATTACACCTATATTATAAACTCTAAGCTTACAAGCCATTATTGACGCATAGTCATTCCTTCACTGTGGTCAGCTTGATCTGTCAGAAAAATGTGAGCCACCAACTTACCAAGTCCGTTACAGAAGCCAGAGTTGTCAGCTTCACATTATAATTACAATGAATTAAATCTGGGGTTCATGAATTCGTTAAGCTTCTCTTTTGATGATGAAAAGTGGAAAATCACGTGAGTCGTCACGTGGTGCTCGGGTTAAATTTCGACTGCTCCATTAATACATTATTGGATCAGAGAAGAAACCGCATGGCAAAAAAGCACTTAAAATTTAAAAAAACATATAAAAATCAGGTGCAATACAGACAAGTGACGTGTGCTAGGCGCTTTACAAGAAAATGTATTCTGTATCAAATAGGCCCTATTAGACTCCTTACTTATTAACTTCCATTACTTTATGACATGACATGGTGGTTTTGAACTGTACTTTTGTACTTTTTTGGCTTCTTTTTTTACTTTGCTTCTGTACGTATTGTCTTACATCACAATTAAATTTCCAAACGAAAAATTAATTCGAAAAAATAATTCAAATTTGGAATTCTCGATTTTATTTTTATTTACATTTGGAATGACGTCTCCTATTGCACTAGACTGGTGATATCCCAAATATGGACATTGAATATAGGGTGAAGTAATCAATTTTCAATTTGGTGATAATTTAGGAGCTCATTCCTATTCGCATAAATATTCTGTTTGATTAAAATAAAGACAAATAACGAGTTTTTGGTCTATAGACAAAAGAGAAAAATATAAGTAGATCGCATTAATTAGGTGCAAGGTATAATTAGAACTTAAGTGAGTTTGGTCTTGTTGAGAGAGACAACATTTAATGGCTTGTTAAGCAGCGAGAGTGATTTTTGTCAAAATGTTACAATTCTAGAGATGGCGCTAGCGACCGAAACCAGTTATAGAAAAGTCGCGAAACCATCCCAATCGATTTTTTTTCGTCGATTTAGTATTAGAACTCTCACTTCCAGGAGAAACTTTTCTCACAGACATACCCACCCTTAATTTAAAGTGTATATGTGGCAGAATACCTAGGCAATTTTGGTTTTATTATAATTAGTCTAAGTGCGTCAGGAATGATGACACTGTTTCGAAGATTTGATTTGGCAAATTCTACACTTTTAATTTTAATTGATTACGTATCCGGTGAATTTCCTTCAATTCTACTTTTTTGGTTGATTCATTCATCTATTCTGAACTATATGAGCATCACCGGACCATTAGGTATAACTGTAAACTATTTGAAAGATGTCAATAATTTTCTCTATAAAGTTTCTTTCCAAATGATCGTCCACGAAGGAGTGCGTTTACGTCTATTCAGTTCGCGTGTAATTCTTTGAAAAATTTTTTTCTCTTTCTTTTTTTGGCTAAAACATAAGAGGGTCGCCCTACGAGAGCACTTGTGATTTTCAACGAAAGGAGTTTGTAACTTATTCAAAACTGTGAGAGTTTAAATAACTGTAATGACAGTATTATGTTAAATTTTACTTAAAATGTCAAATAACTATTTTCAACTTACCTATAGCGCAGATTCATATTTAAAAAATAATCACAAACTGTATTTTTACTCGCAAATAAGCGCAATTTGCAGGAGAGTGGTAATCACGTTAAAATATCTCTAACGTTGAGAATGACTTCTAATCTTTTTTTGTAAGTGATTAGTTTCCAGCGTCCTCTGCGGCCTCCAGAAATTGACAGTTTAAAAAACGGTGAATTGCATTTAATAGCAAATTGTAAAACGCACTTTTGCGGGGAAATAGTAGTAATACGTTAAAATATCCTGAAAATGTCCCTACTCTTTTTTGTCAGTGATTACTACAGCGTCCTCTGCAGCTTCAGATTGACAGTTAAAATAACGGTGAATTTTATTTAACATAGCAAAATGAATGGGTTTCGGAGCTGCGCAGAGACTAACAGGGCGAGTTCTAGATTATCAGGATGTTTTTCAACGATATTTTAATTATAAATCAGAATTCGAGATTTTCATTACTAAACAAATAATATAACTGTTTTTTTTAATTCGATTTTAAGCCAATAATAAGCATTTCAGGCAGCCTAAGACAAATTTAAAAAAATGGCTCGAGACTTCAAGTCTCTTGTCCACACTTGCAGTATAAATGGAAAAAAGTCCATGATAAATGGGATATGAGATAGCTCTTTCATGAGGTCTCCCAAATGTGCTGTTTGACCACTAAGTATACATTTCATAAAAGGCTCCAGACAATTTTTGAATTCATTAATTAAGCCGATCGCGGAAATCACAGAAAGTAATAATATTAAACGAAAGAGGAGATAGCTTTTTAGTGATTTTTGAAAGCTGCTATTAAGGGGGTAGTGTCTGTAAAAAGTTTTCGGGAGCCATTTCGGAGCGCAGGCTGAATTTTTAATGACCTTAAAAGTACTGGTGTCATTTAGAGGTTGTCCTAACACAATAAAAAGAATAATTTGAGTTCTTTATCCAGTTTCTCAGAAACCCGCACTTGAAAACAAGTAAAAACAGAGCTTAATTGATCGCTCACCCATCTCTTAAGCGGGTGGTCGTCGCATTTAAAACAAAAAATCGGGTTTTCAGATGACCAATTGTAGCAAAAGTACAAATCGTCGGACCAAACATTACCTCTCTCTATATAATTTGAACAAAAATCTTGCATCCTAAAAATAAATCAAAGTGACGGATGGCTCGTCCAATCAGAGAACGTGCTTACAAAAATAACGGAATTATTTTTTCAAAATGTAATCTCCTTCCTTGAGCGCAACAGTCGAGCAAAAAACCGACGTTGTTTTGTTTTTTGAAATTTTTTGAATTTGTTTCCAGTATCACCAAAGAACTGTATTTTGACCCTTGTTTAGGGGTCTCAATCAAAATGTATGCACCTCCTGGATTTACAAGTCACACACTCCAATCACCTAAAATAGATGTGCACGCTTAAGAGTCCGTGCAAAAAACCTAGTTTCAGTTTTGTCTAAATTTCTGACTCGTTTTTTTGTGAATCGTGTTTTCAATTTACAAAAATCAAGAAATATTCAACTTTTTCAATACGAAATATTTTTTGAATTCATCGAAAAGTGCTTCTAGCGCATGTATCAAATAAAACGAGNATTATTATTAATTATTATTAATTATTTTTTATTATCATCTATCATTGATTACATCTTATTAATTATTATTGTATTACTTATCATTAATAAGTATCAATGTTCATAAGGGATGTGTTTAAAATAAACCAAACGTTTCTAGTTCCCAAATCGTTAAAAATCAATCTTTATAAATATGATAAATAACTTTATAAATATGATTATTTTTTGTTTGGGACATTGACCTTTTAATGAATTTTTACCTTCACTATATGATACAATTTGAGAAACGAAACGAGTTGAACTTCAGCTAATTCTGGTTTGTAATTTGAAATGAAGGGCGGAAGATGAAGAGCACATACTATTAATTCCAGTACTAAATTACGGGGTAACAATTTATCAGTTATAAAATCAGGGTTTTGCTGGTAACATTATGGCAATAATTTAGCATGATTTTAACTTATAATCCATTTCGGCTTTTGGAAACGAGTGATTCGATTAAATTTAAGCTCAAAATGACCACAGATATCCAGAGAAAAATCCACCCTTCAAAATTGGACCGGATTTTACTCAAATCACATTAACGAACCGAAAAGTGCATTATTTTAATTATTTGCAGCCCGTTTTCTAAAGGTGGTCCCAGGGGTGACGCAATCAGACTTAAACTGTCTGTTAAGTGATGCCTGGCGACCAACAACCTGCGTTCAAGCTCAGCATACCACCACACGAGCCAAATTAAAATTCCTTAAAAATAAGTTAACAGATAAATTTAAAATGAAGTTCGAAATAATTAAAGACCTGACCTAATCGTGTCGAATCTCAAAAGATCATACTTTGATTGAGGTCTCTACGAGATTTTCTCGACGCAAAATTGGCGGGAAATTAAACTATTTATTGATTGTGTTACCTTCTGAAAAAAATCAGGATTGACGCCTTTAGTGTTCTTTCGATTTAATTAAAAAGTAAGAGACCCAACTCGTCTCGTTTAGAATGATCATAAGCGTAAGTGGGTGTGGTAGTTGGTCTAGTGCTTTGAAAGGCTAGTCTGACGTTATTATGTCCGGTGACCGGACTCCGGTCCGTAATATTTGTATGAATGCATTTTATTCTTGATACAGCACTCACTCAAATGTATTGACACAATATTTCTGCCAAAACTGACCGGTCAGGAGTCCTGACTCAGGACTTTTGACTGAATGGTGTATCTTAATATTTAGATTTATCTTTGCTCAATAGAACAGTAACAGAGCCAAATCAATGAGTAGTAATTTGCGTGTCTTTACCTGTAAGTGCCGAAATTAGTCCTTTGATAGCGATGCAGTATATCGACAAAATTGGCTGGATTCTGATTTAAGGGTAGGCATAATAAATAAATTTACTACGTTTTGTCTTAATTGAAATTCGTATCACACTACGTGTACTGCATGAATAAATAACTGTATGTATGCAATATTATATTGCCAATATACATTGTAACCATATATCGGACAAATTTGCCACAATTTGATATCGAGATACAACTTGTATCATACAAGGTATCTTGCACCATTTTTTTGAAAAAATCATGAGCACAATTATTTTTTTTCGACAAATATCAAACTTTATTCAAAAAATTTAACACAGAAAAAATTTTAACATAAAAGGTAGTCAAATAATATCATACTGTAGTCACTCCGTTAGTGCCGAGGTGTTAGTTGATTTTTAGTAACGATTTATGAGATGTGACTCTTACAGCTACTTGTCAAAAAGTATGTTTAAAAACAGCTCCGCCCACAGTGTTTGTGATTGGCGGATTTAGATTTGAAATACACTTTGTTAGATATCTATTATATTTTCAATTATTTTTATCGATAAAATAATGATTTTAGGTAGATATCTTCGCTGTTAGTAGAACACGGTTACGAGGGCATTGGTGGAAGACGATAAAGGTTAAACAGAAATAAACTTTTTGTATAAAAAAATTTCCTTGCAATAAGTTCATCTGTCGACCATTATTCTATTATTCAGGTGATAATTGGCTCGCATGCGCTTCTCAAATAAAAAATTGAGCCAATTATTGTCATTCAAAATTTTGCTAAAAACGCTCAACTCCCAAATTTTATGATTTCCTAAGAATTGGAGAATAAAAGACGGCTAATTAGATGAAAAAGTCAAAAATTCATTTTTAAAAATATTTGTGAAAATATAGGGAATCAGTGATTCCGAATCACATTTTTTTCATTCCCATTAATCAAACAAGAATTAAAATAATACCCAAAGAGCGTTATTTGAATTGACAATCGGTTGATGAATGCCAAAATATTTATTTTGCCACGTTTCTTGTTTTCGCAAAAAAAATGGCAGATTTGTCTTATTTGCGTTGTTTTTTGAAGGACAGAGAATCAAAATTGATATGTCGAAAATTTGCACAGCAATGACAGCCATTAGATGACTTTTGTTCATAACTAACATAAAGGAGGACCTTTAACACCTT